>JAQFZH010000017.1:0-86986 GCA_034695485.1 Entomobrya nivalis | reverse complement strand
TTTAATTTTATACTGTCAAATGTAACCTTCAACTTCTTATTTATTGCACTGCATTGTGATGATGATGAGATGATTGGTGATTTTTTTATACTGTTAAATGCAACCTCCAACTTCTTATTGCACATTGCACTGCATCGTGATGACGATGATGAGAATGTAAACATGCAATGCTGATGATTATGTGAGAAGAAGCAACATGTGTTTGGAGCGCAAGCTGACTTGCTGTGTATGTTTGCCCCAAACCCATCTGTCCGCTGTATTTTCTCTTCGCCGCCTTTCACATAGCTCGACGAGGATCGACGGGCTTCGCTCCTTTCTCTTTTTTTTCTGCATTAGCCTGAAACTTAGCCGCTAATCGCGTCGATGGGGTGGACGTCCATCTTAAATTTTTCATCTGAATATCAGCACAGTGTGATGCATGCTGCTTGCTGTTGTGTAATATGTGTATGTGTGTCATTTGGGATAGCTTAAGCGATTTGGAAACGACATCCTGGTGATTTGTTTCAATAATTTCCCAGAGGACCCTTTTTGTCAGTTAAACTTTCCATAAGTACCACCACACGTCCATTCCGTTTCAATCGCGAAGGAGAAGCAGGGAGCAAAGAGAAAAGAACGGTTAAACAGTAAAAATTGTAAACATATTTTACGTGCACATAAAATATACTATAATTCATGTCAGATGGCATGTCTTTATTTCACATTGAAAAATATGGGCCATGGCATGCATGTTGCGTTTAAAATGACATGAGAATTATATGGTAATATGCGGTTGTAGTGGCAAGGGTGTTCCTTTAATGTCATCTGGTTTGGTTTGGTGAGCACAAGATGCGTGGTTTTTATTGATGGCTTTAAAAACATTTAAAATCGTAGAAATTTCAAAAAATTGAATAAAAGGTGACTCAGGAATAAAAAAAGGTAGTTTGAACGAAATCGAAAAATCTGCTAAAGCTCGTAATTCTCGTTTGCCTTTTTATTGTAAAACATGATATTTTTTTGCAAAAAAATGGCATGAAAAATCTTCATTGCTACAATTACTTATCTTAAAATAAGTATCCAGCTTGTCTGTGCACGAACAACATGCATAAGATATGCTTATTTTGAAATAAGGTGTTTTGAGAAAGTTTTTCCCTTGGCGTGTTTGCCGAAGTAAATGTTACGTAGAAACATGGAATAAAATAGTCGGATGCAAAAGTCAAAACAAAAATTGTTGATGACGATGATTAGTAGTAGGAGCACTCTAACTGCTGGGAAGGACAACGATGGGAATAGAAATATTATGTTGCATTACACATTTTTCTGCTATTTATATTCAATATTGTAGAATTCTGTGTCATGTGCATGATTTCTGACAAATACTACATCCAACATTATAATATTATACACGCGCATTTATGGAAGATTTTCTCTTCTGTAGAAAACACACATATGCATCAGAAAACACTTTCTGAAAAGTAGCAGCAGCATCATTTACTGCAATGAAATTGCTCAGGTTACGAGTTAGACACTGACATTGACTGGCTTTTAAAAGTCACAAAACGCACAAGAGTATAAGAAAACCGAAAGTATAAAAGTTGGAACAAGTCTGAAGGGATTAACTAGGCAGTTGAGTTGTAAAATTTAACTGTTAGATGATAAGAATATAAGAGTTTTATTTTAAAAACGAAAAACTCTACTACTACTTATTTTACTACTTCACAAAAATAAGAAAGACAAGAGAAAAGAGAAGACACGGAAAAAACAACGACCGAAAACCATCATCAAAAAAATTATACATGTAACAGCAGATGTACTCTTCAAAAAAAAGTAAATTCGAAGGCAATTTTAAAAACCCTCACAACACAACAATCAATAAAACAAGGATATTTTAGTAAAAAATTTAGTAATATTACCTAATACACGATATTTGAGCGCTTTGTTTCTCTTTTTAGTTCCATGTCCCAACTCTCACTCTCCCATTTTCAACATGTTTTTTTTTCTTGTAGAATTAAAAAAGTGAACTTGGGATAATATACTGAAACACTGCTTCTATTTATATATTTATATAATATTATTTAGATAGTTTCAGTTAAATAAGTAGCAAAGTATCTGTTTTTGTTGTGTAGTCTAATTTTCACCCTACTCCGTTTTAATCCCTGTTAACACTTTTGTAACACCCTTCTGCCATGGTAATTCAGCTCTTCGAGTCTTCTTAACTTCACAACAAATTTATCCTCAAGAAAAAAAAAAGTAGGGAAGAAGAGGGTGTAAATTAGACGAATGAAAGCTTATTGTAATTGTGAATGAATGACTGGCTGAGTGACACGTACTACTTCTGTTTGGTACAAAAACCACATATTAAAGTTTGGAACTCAGCAAGAGCTGGCCTCTTGTTGTTATTTGTAAACGATTTACGTAAGCGGGTCACACACTGTTGCATACTTACGAAAAGTAATCCTGCAGGGTAATTAGAATTAGTAATTAGAAACTAAACGGCAAAGGGTCAAGTAGCAAAATAAATCTAAAGGCATAGATAAGACATGAAGGAATTCTATGGCAAAATACGTGACTTTTTTACAAGAAACAGAAATAAAGTTTTCAAACACTGCTTTGATTTTAACTGTCTCAAATACTTAATCCGCCATGTCATTTTAAGAGAAAAGCGTGTTAATAATAATTATCGCTTTGAAAAAGTCAGCATTACTCCCTAGCAAGCTTACCACCCACACATGAAATGATCCAATGGTGTTCAGTGTCACAGGATTTGATGAAGCAAAGAAATCTATGGTAAATTTTCTAAGATTAAACGCTTCGTGGGAGTTCTCTAAATGTAATACCATTTTTTAATGTATGTAAAAATGTTTAAATTTAACATTTGAAATTTAACATTTTAGTAGTTTCTTGCTCTCGAAATGCACACGTTCTTTTGACAATTTCTGACCGGATGATTAATTCATTTGGATTTCCAAATTTATCACAAGAAATTCTCTCCACGCATTCAGACACCTTTTTTGTCATAATAATAAAATACATGTGTGTGTAGTATGCCTACATGTATATATTTTAGTTTTGATTGTATGGCAGTCCCCTCTTTTGCACTATTTTTCTTGAGAGAAAAAACTGTGAAATATGAGGCATGGATCATTTATAAGTGGTGCTGTTCTTCTTGAATGACTCTCGGAATTTTGGATACTTTTTCCTTGTCAAATTCAAGAAACAGACGCCTTTCCTTGATATTCTCTTTGGTTTGTGTTTGCATGGTTGCATATTATATGGTTTTTACATAGAAATCGGTGTAGGGGTACGGATTTATGAAGTGGAAAGAAATAATAGTATTTGCAGATTTAACAGCCTGAATATATTCGTTGTCCTTAAAATTAATCAAAACAAAACTGAAAATGTAGAAAAATAAAGCTGCTATTCTGTATAATTATTTATATTATTAACTGAAAACTACAAAGATAAACTACATACATGATAGCCAATATTTCTTTAGAATGGGATAAAAAATCCATTGCCAATTGCTATATTATGCTAAATTTACATAACTAATTTTGAAATAAAATAATGATTTTTTAGGAAATTATTTGAGGAAAATGTGAAAGTTAACTTTTATCTCAAAAAAATCTTTTTAATTTGTTACAGGATTCAACATCACCTTACTTTCAAGACCGGCTTGCCCATCTGAACTCACAGAGCGCTACCCCATTCACCCCGAGTGGCAATGGTAAGTGGATTTATGACTTGAAATGAAAATCACAGCAGCACAGAGCACACGTTTCCCAAATATCGTAAATATTACAGCGCTGTGCGTGCCTTCGATTACCTACTCTATGCATAAAACTTATGATCAATGATCCTTAACTTATTACGCACATAGTTCATCTTTCATCATACATCTTAGCTTGAAAAATCAGTATTTCCTTCATCCTTCCAATATTTACGTCTTAAATTGCTTTATAATTTTACAAAAAAAAGTTTTCACCCAACAGCCCAAATATACAAAAAAAAGTCTTAATGACAAAGAAGGAATAGCTAAATGCTTCTCAACACCCATTTTAAGTCACCACTTTCTGCCTTAAGTGTTATTTTGATGGTCGGTATAATGTTATGGCCCACAAATAGTGTAACCAGATGCGCTACTTGTGTTGAGTTGGGTGGGGGGCCAACCACAAAAAAATATGATCTGGGTGAATATATTTTTGAGGGTGATGAGGCCATTTAGTTTACAATATAAAATTGTTTACTTGATACTCGAGTGAAAAAATCTTCAACTGTCAAGAAGCTCGAAAATTGTGAAGGAGGTTGGTTAAATTATTGGATCAAGCAAAATTATTTCGTACTCACAACTCAAATTATTCATGAAGTTAAGGTCAGTATTTCTGGTTGCGTAACTATTCGTCTTATGCCTTAGCAGACCAAATGGCACATCAAAAATCAGTCGACGAAAGCCGGGTTTAGTGTAACCGTCACCACGGGCATTTTAAACATTCTCCAAAGTCCAGTATATGACGTCAGGAATGAATGAATGTTTTGAATCAAACGTGATAACTTGATGACGAGCAGTAAACCAAAAAGGACATGTTCTTTTTCAATAACAAAAAACATTACAGAGCCCCTTTTGATACACTTAAATTTTCTCACATTTTTTCCAAGTTTTTTTCAAGGGGTTCAGTTTCATTTTTTTGGTTTGTGTTCTCTTGGCATCTCTCTCTGTGCTACGTGCTGAAGAATTTGTATGAAAGTTATCTCTGCTCACAAGAAGGAACGATGACATTTAGGGAACGCTACGCTCATGTACTGGATGACGATGTTGACAAAAAAGGAAAATGAATGAGTCATGAAATACGAGATGAATGAGGGTTTACTAGCTTTTCTCATTACTGACATCTTCATCAAACATAATATGCAATCACCCATGCTACTATGTATATTATGATAACTTAATATATTAGTGCCATTAAATTATTGTTTTTTTTCAAGTTAAAGTTAAAACTCGTCTTCAACGATTTTTCGGATTTTCTCACATTCCCCCAAGTATTTCCATTTGAAGAAACCGTTGATTTTCCTTTTGTTTGTTGCTTGCGATCGAAGAAATTGCCTGTCTTGTGAAAACACTATAAGTAATCGGGATCACAGCATGATGGTTGAGACAGGTGGGCAGTTGGTTACATGTGTGACTGTAAATGTGTTTGTTAAATATACCAGATTTATATTTGTGGCAGCTTTATCATCATTACCTGCATCCTCACTCGCATGTAATGCAAAAGAGAACATGTGAGCTTGTAACCATTCATTCATTCAAGTATACTGCCAGAATTTTGAATACCTTGGAATTTAACAACGACAGCCAACAAACAAAGCCGATGATAATTATTTGTGTGACAGACAAAAGAGAAGAAAGCGATTTCCCTTTTACTCCTCGTGATCCGCTGAACTGCATGGAAAGGCTGAAAAATAGCTGGAATAGTTTGTTAGAATAGAAGTGGCGCAACAGTTCCAAGAAACAAAAGACACGTCAAGTTGTACAATCTTACTCACAACGTTTTGGTTGTGGTGGAATGCTGAGAATTCACAGAATGGTATTCCTGTTTGACAACGCACACAAAGCCGTTGTAATTCGTAAGCATCATCATCATTTTTTTTCTTCATTGCTGTTCTGTGATGAATATGAGTTTAGAATGGAAAAGAAGGAGGAGGTGAAAAACAATAAGAAAAAAAAACGATTCCCTGTAAAAAAAAGTAAACCCACTTACTTCACTACTTCTCTAATTTGGCATGCTTAACAATTTCATGCTCTTTTGATTACAAATGTAATCATTGGAACAGGAAACAATAATAATATTACATACATACATTATAACCCTTAAACACCAACAACGAACACATTGCATCGCGTTCTTTCATGCCACCCCAGTCCCTCCCTGCTTGCCAAATGTAATTGTAAATGTTTCAACCAAGCCATCAGTAATTAATCTTCATTGCTGTTTGTTCTTGTCCCACTCTATTATGTTGTTAGCAAAAGGGATGTTACGTACACATAATGTACTTTGTGCCTTTTGTCGACTACACACACAGCAAAACATAAAAAAATGGTGGAAAAAAAATCTAACAACTTAATATAATTTGATACACCCGATAAATTTCTTTAAGTACAATTACATTATAAAAATAGTAGAAAATAGACCATCAACATGATCGTTGTCGTCGTGATGTGAAATGTCATCTGAGCCGTGTAGCTTATATTGCTACTATTGCACTGGGGCTGTTTTTCTTCCAGATAAAATATAAGATCATTTTTTGAGTGCTCCTGATTCGTGATCTGATCCTTTGCAATTGCTGTACGTGACTGAATCAACTCGTTGTCAGGAGGAGACACGTGAAACAGAAACCAAACTAGTCAATAATGTAGCAAGTTGAAAAGTTGTTCTGCTTCCGAGTATCATATCTCCTTAAATGTAGCAACATGAATGAAGACATTAAAGAAAGAATAGCGTCGTCATTGGATCCACCTAAACAAGGGCAAAAGAAGTGTAGTTTCTCGAATTCTTTCTCAATTTTTGTTTGGGGAAATATTAAACGCAAATAGTATCCTTTTATTACATATATTATTATACACTAACTGGAGGTCTTTTATGCGAAAATTCTCTCTCTTGTCTTTTCTCCTCCTCCGATAATTGATAATATGGACTAGGTAGCATAAAGAGATTCATATCAGATTATAATGATTGCAGTATATATGCCAGTAACATTATACGAGCATCCCTTTTTCTGCTTTTCGTAAATGGTGACATGCAAGATGTGCTTTTCGTTTTACGGCGTGTTCCACCGTTTGTCATTTTGATTCGTTTTGGGTTTACTCACTGAAAAGGAGAAGAAAGGGTAAAAATCAGGTTTATGGATAATTTATAAATACTACATTATATCTGTAGGCTTGTTTTTATGCTTAAAATTTTACAGTGTAGAAGCTTCTTGTCATGTGTCATGGTATGGTTCTCTATTTCCCGTTTTTTTTTCGGAGGGTTTGCAGTGGGATTGCACAAAAATACACATTTTTGAAGTGAAATACCCACCCACGTCGGCAACATTTAAAATTTCTGGTTCGCAACTTCACATGAAGTAGAAAATATTTAGGGGTCTCATTAACATTACATTATACCATAATTATAAGTTATATATCTGCCGTTGTTGCCTTGTTTCCAAAGGAAATTATAGGTGTCATTCTATGACTCTGATGGGCTATATTTTGCATGCATTCCTACACTCTTTATTTTTTCAAACAGCACCTGTTTCTTGTTAAATTTCGTTAGGAATTAAACTGTAAAATTTCTAGGATTTTTCTAAAAAAAAAAAATCAATGTCCGAAATAACGAAAAACTCAAAGAGTTCTTGTACATCGAGTACATTACTTTGATTACTTCACCCATTCAATAGTTATGCTTCACTTATCAATCCAATAAAATATTTGTACTCGGTGGGAGACGGAGAACACACATTTTCCTTCCATTTCCAAACATCCCATGTCGCTAGTCATGCCTTCAGTTTTAATGTTGCGTATCTTGAGACATACCAATGCGCCATGTGCAATGTGCACTTGTTTTCAAAAAACGTTTCAATCACGAAAAGTGTATGGTTATCACTTTGGTGAGGTTTAGTATGCTAATTAGCACGTATTTCTTTTTTTAAATCATTTAAATAAAGTTCTTCCTAGTTTTCAAACATTGAGCACAAAATCGGGGATGTATTTAATTTGGTATATCATTAAATAAAGAAGGAAATTAATTTTGGTTATGTTTTCCCAGAAACAGATGAGAATGGCGTCCCAAAACCCACTAGTTTGCACTCCTTGCAATCGATTGTGGACAGCATTGAGAGGGGTCGTGCTACCGCTGCAAATAACGCCAATAATGCTAATGTGTCAAACAGTTCAAGCAACACAGCACCAACAACAGCGAGAAAGGAGCATCAGCAGAATTCGCAGCAACAGGTTTCCAAAACTGTGGGAGCTACTACTCCAGCTGCAACAATGGCAGAGTTTAAACAATTTGCTGGAAATGCTGTAAATTCATCTCAGGCACCTTCTCTTGAGACTCCATCATCGTCATCTTGAGCTCTCCTAAGAATGTTCGCTTGAGCCTTAACCGAGAAGGAATATTGGTTTAATTGTGCAATTGTTCTAATTAGTATTTTAAATGTCAGCATTTTATTATTATGTTGTATACGTGCAAATGTTTTAAATAAACGTTTTGGAGAATTAATAAACTCAATAAAAAATATCCTCATAACAAATTGAAATTCAATTTTTCAGAAAATATAAATACGCATTCTTGGGATCAAACCTCTGGCTACGTTATCGATTAAATAAAGCTAAAAAATAAATTATACAATAAATATTGAACATACATTTCTAAAAAAATACAGGTCGACACACAAGTGGAACTGGAAGCCCCAATTTGCTGTATATCCCTCAAAATTTTATCATCGTTCATTAAAAAAGTTTTTTCCTAATTGATATTATATGGTTAGTGCAAAGTTTACTAATCATTCCTGCGAAAAATCAAATTACAAAACATCTAAATGTTACCCGATTTGAAGTTTAGTGGGGACCGAGAACCATAAAAAAGGATGTCATGTTGAGAATAAGCCCTTCGAAACCTTAATAAAATCATATTCATGGAATTAAAAACAGATTCTCTCCAAAATTAAAATAATGTTCTCTCGCGCTCGTAAAATGTATTCAATCCCAGTAATTAAAGCAGTAATTATGCCAATTGACGACGAAATCGATGCTTGGATTCCGTTCTATTTAAATTTTAATTGTGTTGTGAGCTATGATAATGAGGTCCTACTGTGATTTTCATATACAATTGTTAATTCTGTTAATGATGTGCAAATATGAATTGAAATATGATGAATGCACCAATGGAAATCTTGTTTCGCCCACTCTAACGACGTGAAGTATAAAAAGTTAGGACACTTCTGTAAAAACCACGACGAACATCTCAATCTCAATGCCAATGCATGGAACGCCATTTGATCATTTACATAGTCAAAGATATTTATATGTATTGATGATGATGATAGTATTTCATGACAAATGGAGTGCTTTATTTTTGCCAAATAAAAAAACATCGACAGGTTCCTTTGCATATATTCTTATATCATTTTAATTTGCATTTTATTTAAAAATTGTATAGCAATTTTAATAGCAAATACATGTTATTTTAACAACAATATTTAATCAAAAAGGAACAAAATGGCAAAACAGGTATACATGATTTTATTTTTCTACCTTTTAGTTATAACATAAATTATTTACGTTCTGAAAAACTATATCTATTTAATCCAACTGGAAGTGGTTCGTTTTTAGCTTTTAGAAAAGTGAAGGACTGACTATGTTTCATCGGTATTTTATTTCAGTTATTGTTTCTATTCCTAATTAAAGTTTTAACTACAAATACTTTTTACTTTTATGCATTATTTAGTGATGATTTGCGTTGCAAAAGTAACAAATTTAGCACGGTTTCATTATCTAATGCCGATAATGATTATACAAATAACCAGCTACGTATTTTACTTACATTATTGTGTAAAACACTTAGGTATAACAATTTATAATTTATTTTAGAATTGATTATATATTTTACCTCAACAAAATATTAAAGCACAGGCACATTAACAAATAAGTTGTTAATATTTTTATTTTACTCATTTTACAATGGAAATAAAGATTAACAGGGCATTACTTAAAATGCCCCAAAATAAAATAGATGTTCTTATTAGGGAGCCGAAATGTTGCAAAAAAATTACCTCTTGGTAAAGATTTTTTTGACTGCAATACAATTTGCTTTTCTAAACACTAAAATATTACAATTACGGCTATGGCAACTCCATACATTTAAAAATAAAAACAAAAATGATGATAACAACAATGTTCGATTTATTGAAAGCGATTGTTCAAGCACTTTGTATATATAGGCATATTGTAATGTATAATGTATACGTATGTATGTATGTATGTTTTTGTAAGATTATATAACATTAATTGATAACAATTTCCAACTTAATAGTGCATAAGTTGTACTTGCTGTACTATAAATTACTGAAAGTGAAAACGATAAAGCGACTTCATTGACAACAATCTGCATCCTTGTGTAAAATTACCCCTCAAAAAGTCCCGTTTACGTTAACTTTTCCATCATTCATCAATAAACAATTAATTACATTTTCTTTCACTACTTCATTAAATTTTTAACTAATTTATTAAATTGAACATGAAAATCAGATGGGAAAAATAATTCTATCGATAATGGCTGTGAAGGTGGGACAGCATAAACTGGTTTCAATTTATACTTTGATAATACTTAAATTATGCATGTTTAATAACCCGAGCTGTTTTTATAACAAGGATAACAACGATGAAACAATATACGGTTAGAGCGACAACAACGAATTTTTGTTTCTTTCTGAGTAATGATTTTCGTTAGTACCCTTTTTTGGTTATCCTTGGCTGGTATCAAATTTGTTTTTGTTAGATATCTTATTCTATACAATTGATATGTCATGGCTGATTGTTGACGATGGTGGCGTTGTTTCGCAAATTAGCGGTTGTGGGTTTTCTCTCGGGAGAGTTATTATTGTTTGGTGGGCAATCCACGAGCTCAGCTTTTGCTGCTTGCTTCAGGTGCTTTACCCAGTTTATTGCGTCAGCTCTATTTTGCGCAAGAAACACAAAAGATTTTCTTCCGTGACTGTGAGCAATACGGAATACCCGTTCCTTCTCACTGGACGCAACACTAGGTACTTCTGTTTTGGGTAGGTCTTCAATTAAATGCGTGGACATGCCTGGTATAGGGGTGGCTGTCATTGCCTAAAAATATGTTATACAATATTATTACATCTTTTACAAATGTAGTAGATTATAATGTAGCACGTAGATTACGGCTGTGTGTTAACGCACCCTCTCGTCGGAGTCCTTTTCATAACAGTAGAGCACAAAGTCAGTTCTCAGGGCGAACCATCTGTTCGTCCATTCCTTGCGTCCTCTCAGTCGAAGGCTAAGGTAACCACTTAGAACGGCAGGTACATTGGCTGGAACCTGACAAAGAAAGTTGGATAATTAACTTATGATTAGTAAGGCCTTTATCGTACACCTTAATAAGCCGAGAAAGTGAAAGTATTACAACACTTACATCAAGAACTCCTCGAAGCCTCTCCGCTGATTCATCCGGTGTAGTTTGCTCCGAATCATTTGGTTTTTTAGACATTTGAAGTTTCTCCAAAAGCACCGTTTTACAGCGTTTGCACACCCTACTAGACTTGCCTCCACGATACTGTAGCGGTAGCTTGCTCTCTGAGCATTTGGCACAAACCACACTACCACAAGCATGACAATGGTGACGTCGCTTGAGCATTGAAAAAGACGTATAGCACTCCATGCATTTAGACACTGAATCGCTTTTTAGTTTGGTGGGTTCTTTTAGTCCGAGTTCGTCTTCAGTGGGACTAATTGAACCAAGGCGGAGAGAAGACTTTCTTTCGATAAGCTCCTCCTTTGCATTGTGAATAGCAGTCATCCAGTCCTCTTTCTCTTGTGCTGTATCAGTATACAACTCAATTTTCTTGTGACTGTCTTCAACGTAGAAAGTGTTTACCACTTCGAGATCGTCGCCTTCAGCTACAGTGACAGAGGACACGTCCAATCTGGCACGAAGCTGATAAGGGGCGTTTGATATCATACGGTTTGCCATTGGTCTAATGGAGCACAGTAGGATCGCGTCACTGAACTGTAACCAAAAAAGGTTTGAAAACTTAATACACAATCCGTCATTAATTTAATAACTTGTGTTCGTGTCTTCGAACATACCAGAAATACGTAGCGTTCCTGATGATCCCCAGTGCGGGCAGAAATTTTCGATATTTTCCCTTCTTTGACAAGTGTTCTGGTGGGACTAACTAGATCGACAACTCCCTTCACATTTTCTTGGACTTCCAATAATTTCTTAAAACTGGCGATACGACGCATGGCTTCATTGGCGTGCTCAGCAGCCTTTGAAACAATTTCTAGTGCTTCTGTAAATTCAAAGATATCCCAGTTTACAAAAGGTATTACAAAAATATCCAAATTAACCCTAAAACAATATAAAGATTTGTACATACTTTCAGTATCTGGCTTATCTTCTGAATCCTCAGGTAGACGTCTCAAATATGCTTCAAGCAGTAACCGATATCTGGGTATTCTTTGAATAGGACCAATCAAATGATGTTGAATGGGCAGATTACCACACTCCTCCTTTTTCTGTTTTAAAAAGTACAAATCCAAAATGTTCGTATTATTATCATGTTATTAAATTAAAATACTGTTTATTGTAAATGAATTGGGTGTGATGTACAAACCTGAATTTCATTGATGATATTCATAAACCGGACGTTTTTCTCTCGGTACAAATTGATTAGGTTAATGGAGTTGTCAAAATTTTGTACGTATTCTGAATACATTTTGAGAAACGGGGCAAAGTCTTTCATAATGTCACCTACAAAGCAAAATAAACACAAAATACATCAAAATTGGCCCAGAAATCATGAATAAAAACATGAATACTAATTATAAATTATCTTCGACAAAGCATGCTTCTATTGTATACATACCTATCCTTGGGTCATCCTCCCAATTGGCCAATCTCTTTTCCAGTTGTGGAAGCAAGTGGTCATGGTGCAACTGATAGAGACTCTTAATATTACAAAACATTTGCGTGATAATCTCAGGCGGAAACATGGTTTGTACTCTGTTCTCCTGATCCACGCGAAAGTGGAACACTTGATCAATCAAATGAAGAATTTTTACGTATGTTCGTTCCGTAGTCAGCAACTCATTGGCCACTTTATAACATTTTTTATGCTCCGGAGTTACAGGAAGTTCTTCAATAGTCACGCCACTGTCTCTCGGACTACTACATTCTTCTGTGTCGACTTCGGAGGGCGCTATAATACTGACATCATCGTCTTCGGAGGGTGCGTAATGGGGTTTATTTGTAATGGCTAGTTTTGGTTGATACGGAAGCGCAGATCGAGCTTTATAAGTGATACTTTTCATCGTTCCATAGTCATCATCATCATCTTCGTCATTATCCGACTCTGATTCAGAAGCACCATACGATTGTCTGAGCATTACTCGCTGATCCTTAAACGCTCTCACACGGCACTGACCATCAGAACTTGTACTCGCTTCGAGAAACGTTTGTTGACTGGCACTGAACTGTATCTGACTTGCAGATGACTTTAAAAGTAGGGCTGGATCCCAAGTCATTCGGTTGTCCTTCATGTCCGTCCAGAGAGGACGGTTAAAATTACGAAAGTGAAAGGGTGCTCTTCTAAACGGACTGACAAAAGAGTCCAGAGACGGGACGAGATCACCACTAGACTGAAGGCCTGTTTCTGTGCTGCCGCTCTTGTCGCTAAAGAGCGTGGAGGAGGATGAAGGGAGGAAACCAGAGGAGGAGGAAAAACTTCTTGTGACGCCAAAGGAATTGCTTGCAGATATTTGCGTCGTTGTCTGTTGTTGCATGCTGGCCTTCATATTCAGCATGTTCATATTAGCAGATGACGTTATGAGAGGGCTCATACTGAGAAAAGAAGAGGGCACAATCGTATTATTGCTATCGCCGTTACTGCTGCCATCACAAACCAGTTTACTGGAAGCTATTGCGTTTTGACTGTGACTTTGTTGAGTTGTGCTGGAACTGGAAGATGCAAAAACTTGACGTTGCTCTGCGCGAAATGCCTTGGTCGTAGCCGAGGTTGTAGTTAGGGATATTCCTTCAGCAGCAGCAGCAGTAGCCAATGAGGATTTAATGGGACCATTGAAAAAGCTGTCGAAATTTGAAAGACCTGCCGCTGTAGGCATGGTCATGGATTCATTTCCCATCGTAGCTAACGTGGTTGGAATCGAAGACTCGTCCAACGACATATTTCCCAATTTATTTTTCAGAAAAAGACTTTGAGAAGTGAGGGAGGTAGGAGGAGCGTTCATATGCGGCCAATCTTGGTTCGACATGATGCTTGAGTACTTTCCCTGCAAAACAAAAAACAAACCAAACATAATTATTACCATGCATGTAAAAATGTCATCAATAAGTTAAACATCTTCCTTGGAATATTTTAATTCACGGAATTTTTAACTGAAACAATTTATGTTTGAACTTCAGCAAAAACATTCAGTTGAATCAATTTACACGCAACATGCACACTAAACAAAAATATTTTTGACACGTAAAAATTCACTTTATCTTTCCCAGCCTTCTGAAATCGTCCAAGTTTGGCAATAAAACAGAATGCATTATATTCCTTGGTACAGGCTTCTCAATTTCAAATAATTACTGTTTACTGTAACTGTATACCGTTCCAAAACGAAATCAGCAAGAATACATTCGTATGTATATCTTATTTGAATTCTTGTTTATCATCATAGTTGAGTATTCATTAGAATATTTGAGTCAAAAATACAAATTATTCAGACGTCACGTCTAACTTCTAATTTAATCTGAGCGTGCTAACTAATAACCAACTCAGCTCTCTTTTCTTTTGCCCAAGCAAATGCCTCGCTTCTTCACTTTGTTATCTCACTCATCTCTGACGCTACCACCGCATCGCAAACACACATGTGCAGATGATGATGATGGTCCAACACGAGAAAATGTGCTAATTGACATACTAATTATTTAAAAGGAAGTCAATCAAGAGGACCGCATCAGAAACAATTTATAAATTTTATGCAGCTTTACTTCACCGTAATTACTTCACTTGCCCGATCAACTTAAGCCGGTCAACATGGCGAAGAAAGACATGCTTTCAAATCAGTGTGCCGAGTGTGTAATAAAAATCACACTGAAAACCTCTGGCAGTGCACTCCCATGTCTGTCTCACCCCGACAAACACAAACAAGACTATTTTGACTCTTTCAGCGAGATAGAAAACCGATATTTTCAAGATCAAGAAAAATATACCCTCTTTTAAAATCCTTTAAAATTTCATATAAAACACTTTTGTCTTGCATTTTTACTGCATTCTCAGATTGTTTTGCACTCCACACTCAATTAATCAGAGAGTAATATAAAATAATATATTTTGCGCACATATTTATGTATGTATATACTCTATATTATTAGTTTGAAACAGTTTTTGATACATATCCAATTATTATCTTTTGCATGCCATGCCACCCATTTTTCCCCACATAGCACTTCAGTTAGTTTTTTGTTGGAGCGTTGCCCACTTTTAACGAATTTTAAGGTTAATTTTTACAGATTAATCGTTTACGTCGCGGTTGGGATAAGAAAATATATATTTATGTTAATTGCATTGAAAAAAAGTCGTTCCAGCGAAGTACTGATTAAAAGGTTTGGCAGTTTAAATGTTTTCATCATGTAATAATAATAAATCCTTATTATTATGCAACCACCAAAAATAGATCTACTGCCGTTTTTTCCTAGTGTTTTAGTTGTTTTAATAGAAAGACTCACTTGAAAGAGGTTAGTTGACACTCGCAAATTCTGCTGGTGTTGCTGATGAAGGATCCGGGTAGTAGTCGTTGTGGACGAGGACTGGCTGAAACTCTTCTGCTGCTGGTGAAACTGGTGATGTCTGTTTCCTTCCACTGCCCAACCATCCATTATTAATAAGATTACGACTACGGTTACCTCTAATGCTTAAACTAGAACATGAACAGGGTAAGAAGATTAAGGAATTCTTTTCACTGCGTCTACAGCAGCAACAACAACAGCTTCTTGGCAATTTCTTAAGGTTTGGATTAGTGACGGTAAAGATGTTAATGATTCTGTTGGTGGGAGACAAAGATGACGCCGCTGAACGGAAAACAGCTGTGGTTACCTTATCGTCGTCCGCGCCTCCTCTTTGAGTCGTTATTACTTCCTCTTTTTCAAATTGATTCTCTTCTTCGCCTTCGTTTTTTTTAAATTCAAAGAGAGAGGCAGACATAGAATGAACACGTGCCAAAAAACAAGAAAAAAAGAAAGGAGGGATATAAACATTTGATTTTTTTGGCAGTCACAAATTTTTTTAGACTGGGTTTAAAATATATGTACATTCTTTTCTTGTTCCATATATTATTACGTAAAAAAAATAAAGCGTTTTTCTTCTTGAGTGATAATCATTATTACCAGCCTATACGTACGTGCTCTTGACTTTATGCACTATGAACTCAAAAAAGAAGGTAATTAATAGTTTTTAAAGGTTTTATTTTTCTGTCTTGATGGAAATATCTAAAGAGATTGTGCCACCACCAACTCAACACATTTTTAAAGTTTTTAAGCAGACATGCACAAAAGAAGATACGTTAAAGAATAAAGATGAAAAGAGTTGAAGTTGAAGCTGAGAGACCGTGAAAATTAATTTATACTTTTGGAGGAGGAGTCACTTTTGCAAAAAAGTATTTTTCTTAACGAAAGTATAGATAGTGCTTAAGCGATTTGCATTTTCAAGAGAGATATTGACTTTTATTGAGCAATTGTAAATTTAAAAGAAAGAAAACAAAAAATAAATAAAATAAAGATTTTTTCCCAAAGATGAAATAACATAAAAGTCTAGTCTTCATTTATGAGCCATTTGCTTTTTATGATGATTCTTCGTTAATATGTAATAAGCATAACCGCCTCTTCGTTCTTGGCCATAATTAGATTTGAAATGCCTGCCTACCGATGAATGAAAAATGAGCAAATAAGTTTGAAGTTTTTAAAACCCCGAATTTAAGGTATAAATTAGACAGGTTAGCTTCACTGAAAATGTTTTTCTTGAACTTTTAAACAAATATGGTTTTCTCCTCGTTAGGCTAAAGTAAAAAATCTGCTAAAAACTTTTTCAGTTCCAATCAATAGTTTACGTCTTCAATTTGGAATAAGGATTCAATGCTACTTTTATATTTTACGGCAGAACAGTGAAAGTCACTAATAAATCCTGATAAGCCTTTAATAGCTACCATTCGGTTAACATAATAAACCATGTTTTAAGCAAAGTGTTAAAAACACAATGATGAATTTAAAGGCTTGTCAATTTCCAATTGAAAACATTAATGATGATGATTACAGTGTTTGAACGAATGTATGAAAGCTACCTATTAGCTAAAAAACGAATCGCATGTATTGATTATGGTCATACTTAAGGTAAACTACAACTACACACACCTGTAATTTGACATTGCGTGTATATACTTATACATTCGATTTGTTGTCAAAATCGCATGAAGCAGGATAAACAGGGAAACTCCATCATCAAAACTGGCACGCATGCATAACAATACGTCAAACAAAATGAATGCATTATTGGAACAAAAAAAAAGATAACGCGTAAAAGCATCCCTGTTAACACTGTTAACTTAACAGCACAGCGCATAAAAATACTAGCCCCGGTGAAGTGCAGTGCAGTGGCTTGCTTTTTTGGGTGAGAAACAAAGGTAAAAAAATAGAATACATGTATTTTTACTACTTTAAGTACAAATTTACATGCATACGCATTCTCCCATTCATCATAATTATTGTTTGATTATGTCTATCGCCCATTTTTCAACTTGTTTCCGTTACCTTTGCCATCCTGTGTTTTAGTGAGTAACAGGCCATGCAACTAAGTATATTATGTCAGTGTATCTCATCTAAATTTTTTGTATGGCAAAGAGATGCAGATGATGGTTTTTGTGGTGGTAGTGGTAGTAGTGGTGGGGCTTGCTAACACTTTAGCGGAAATCCGGCACAAGCAGCCAAAAAATGAACTGCGAGTAATTCTATTAATTCAACAGTATTTGAAGCGTGTAAAATCCATTATGTATACATATCTGTGTACCTTAATTTTCGTTGTTGTTTTAGCGTCAAGTCGTCAATACTCTTATTTCTTTAATTTCAGGTCGTTTGGCTTAATATCACGTAGATAGATATGCCTGATGCCGAGTCGATAATCTTAAGCACAACAGTGATATTATGGGATACAGCGCAAACAATTGACTGGAATATTTAAAACCAAATTGTAATTTGTAATTTCACTTTTATTCACTTGAACTAGCTGTCTATTTATTACAGGTTATCGTTATCACTATCACGGCATTTATGTCAAACTTTTGATTTTTGTGAAACTGTCAACACGTTATTTCAACTACGCAACATTTCACAAGCCAAAAAATATATTCTCAATTAATGACGCAATGACATGACGTAAGCAGCCATTACTAAAAAGTAATTCAATTGTCTGTACTAAATATGAAATATAGGACTACATAAACATAATTCCTCACTTCCCTTAAAACTGAAAATTTTGTACTGAAATCAAACTTTTAAATAAGGAATTTGAAAGGAAATAATTTTGAATAAAAAAATGCCTCTCTGCATTCTAGGAAGCTTAATAATAATCCTATTTGTTCGTAAAGAATACATGGTAATCAATTTGTCAATATATCTACACTCTCTAAATGAAACGCTTAATAATATGCTTTATTCCTTCTGTCATATAGATAACGGGCTTTCCTCTCTGAGTAACAATTATAAGTAATACAATAACATAACAGTTCAAATGAACAGTTCGTCTGATAATAATATCAACACTTATCAGTAAAAAACAACATAATTGTATGAATACGGAATTTAATCTCTATGATGAATGACAAATTCATGAAAAGTCTGCTTCTGTGCATATTACACTGCACCACCAGTCATCAGCATATAGCAATCAATGTAATCATAATCACAGCTTAGTAGGAGTATCAAGGCAAGCAAGCCAAACCACTATTTAGTGTTCAGTTCGTGCTGAAAAAAACAAACATTCATTTTGCTGTTCGTAGTTGCTGACGCTCGTAAAAATCATTAAAAAATGGTTACTACTATTATAACCATATAGACATTTGATTTTAAGTTATGTATAAAACAAAGTAGGAATACAAATGGAAATGACCTTTCGGGAAAATGTAAAAAAAAATGGACATGAATCTAATTTTGTGTTGGATGAAATCAATTTTACTATTAATGATTTACTAAACACAACACGTTACCTATAAATAACTACGTTTACATGTGTTCCATGTTTGTAAAAGTGGGATTGAGCAAACTTAGCACACGTTTCAAAAATGACCGGAGTCATTATTTCTAAAATAAAATATTCAAAAAACCATGAAAAGTTGTCACCAAATTATTTATAGTGTATTGCTTGCTGCATTTAAGTATTTATGCATTGTGCATGTATTTTTGAACATATTTAATATTTCCAAGCTTCATGAGTGTACTAGGCTAACTAGTTGTGGTAGCAAAGCTGGCATTGGCACATATATCGTATTAAGATTTATGGTCAGTCTGTAAAACGCGTATTGTTCATACGTTCCCTTTTCAGTCGCAAAGGATGATTTTTATCTTTTCAGATTGAATTAAATTAAAAGAGAAAGAGGAAGAGCAGCAGACAAAATATATTTTTTTGATAACACAGTAGCCAGTAATTCATACAACTTTGCTACTGCTCGCCAGTGTGTGTGTAAAGTCACACTGATTTTTCTGAATACATGAGGGTATAAAATGGAAGTGTACAGATAAATGGAATATCATCATAAGCCGTCGTCGACGTCCTTTAATCTTCCCCTGTCAAAAGTCAAAGCACGGCGAGAGAAACAACAAAATTCGTTCCAACGTCTTAAATCATGTTGATTATGATTATAGTCGTACTATATGCATGCATGCTCAAGTGGAAGAATTTAAAGTGCTTTGCTCTCTCTCTCTCTCTCGTCCCCAACAACTTACAATCAGACATGCCACAGATTTTACACGAATCTGTCCATTCTATCCTTTAACCCTTTCTTGTGTGGTAGATGCTGAATTGAATAGCTGAAATCGTGCATGTTTTACCCTTTCCCTTTTAATATTTCCTCTTTGACTTACACTGCCTGTTTCAACTTTAAACAGAAGTTTTACAACTTTTTATTTACACAAGCGTTTGTAATCAGCTCAGCATGATAAAAGTTTAAAAGCAAATCGTAAAAACCCCAAATAGAGTGACCACTACAGAGGCTGCGCTGACTTGACTATGTGTATGATGGACGGCTGATTCGTTTACAGTTTTTGTGGCTCACTCATTTCATCTCACTACTTTAATTAGAAGCTCATCGCTGCTGCGGTACTACTCATCGTATAAAAATTTGTGTAAAAATGACATAAAATAAATGTTGTTGCAATAATTTCATTGATTAAACGATGTACTCACCAACGCAAACACTGATCGTATCATAAAATATGTATCATATGAATCTAACTTCTTACTTAACTTGATACTACAGAGTGAACAATCCTAAGATTATGTTAGGACCTAATACCAGTGCATGAATGAATGAGTGTGTGTGGGAGGAAAGGAAATAAAGTAGAAAAATAACTTGTTTAAAAAGAAGTTTGATGACACTAAGCAGAGAAATAAAGAAAATCAAGACTAGTTTTCTTGACATTAATGACAAAATAAAGTACTAAACTGAGACTCAATCATTTCAAATTTGAATGAACAATTATTAATGTTAAAAATAAATACTAAAAAAATATTATGTCGTACCTGCTTTATTGATTCCAAATTTTGATAAAGGTATTTTTATTCGTTGTATTTTTAAACACAAATTTGTAGATCACAGAAATAGAATTTTGCCATTCATTTATTTTATCACTCTTATGACTTGGCACTCACAATTTCTCGCTAAGCTCAGCTTTTGACCACGTGTAGACAAATTACTGCAAACCAAAAACACTTTTCTTGGATCTTTAAGGAAGTCATATTTTTTCTCGTTTTTAAGTATGTCATATAAAAATTCGCAAAATAGTTTTTACGCAAGTGTCTTCTCCCTTCACTGCACAACGTGCAAAGTTGCGTGTTGAAAAAACAGCAATAATCACAGATCAGTCAAGAAGCAAGATAAATGTTAAACATTTATATGCCCAGTTTCACAGTTGTTGAAGGGGTACTGATAATGATAACGGAGAGTACAATGATAAAAAAAATATTGACGATGCTGATGATATGACTATGACGTTATTATTGTTGATGATCTAATCATCTAATTTAGAGACCAATTATTATGAAGATAGTAAAAAATGTTCTACACTGAAAAGGTATGTGTGCTATGTGTAGCGTCCAATAGACAGATAGATGATTCTCTAGCATAAAAACATCAACAACACACGTTACTTCTTTATTGACGCTTAAAACGCTTTATTAACTTTGCTTCTGCTGACTATTGACTACGGATAGTCATAGTCTACACACAGATCGGCCAGCAGCAAGAATTGAACATTTATTAAAATTTATAACAGTACACATTACTATTAGTAAAACCACCAGACACATATGCACACATGATAAATCCATTCAAAACCTGTAATCACCATTTAAACTGACTGACTTTTTTTGTGACTTTACACAACACCAAAACCATCATCAAATGCAAACTGATCACTTGAATAGCCTATTAGCTCACAGTTGCAGGAGATAAAAAATGTGAGCTAAAAATTTTTAGCGAGAAAACCAAATGTGTGTATTATGAAGTATAGTATAATATTCCAATTAATTACTTTGTAAATTGCTTTTGCCCACTAACTAAGCGATTTGGTTGTGTGTGATTACTTGTATGAATGAGGATGACGATGGCTCTCTTTCTGTTCTGATCTCAGCCTGATAGTTTTTGGCTTTATGGCAAAACTCATGTTTTTAGCTGCTTTATTTAACTTGTAGGAAATTTAGCTTGGAGCTATTATACAGTGCAATTTTTTTGGTATAAGCTCTCATAATATTTGTCTAATATTGACTTGACTGACGTATTGCTCAGAGAGTGACGAATGCAATATTAGATAACTAGACTAACAACTAAAACTGATGATTGTTGTAAGTTCTTCCTAAAATAATAAACGCTTTTTGTGTTTGTGTGTAAAGTTATACTCGTGGTGTGGTCTTTGGGTCTCTAGTCTTTCATTTTTTAGTGTTGACTAGTGACTACTCACTTCTTCTGCAGTGACCCTGCCACCACAGTACGACTGCCACTGTAGCTAGAAATACAATGCGAATCTGTCTGTCTGTGTGAGTCATACTCGCTGAAAAAAAAACTCAACAAGTCTCTATTTTACATTTGTTAGTGGCATAGTGGCATGTATGTATTCTAGTATATGAGTTGTATGCGTCGTATATATGTATGTATGCTGCTTGGTAAACAATTTTGAACATTTTCACGATGTACAATGATAAAACATGTTTATATGTAAGTTCCTATTGCACTGCACTGCTAAAAATGTTCCTCTAGAGTAAGTATCACTACATTCACTACATGAAGCATTGGGAGAACAATATCATTTTCAATTCCAAACCAAACCCTAGAGAAAAATCCAAAAGAACTAACTGACTTGCAGTTTGTTTTACTCTTTTGTTTGTCCATTCATCTCCTCTCCACCACCATATCAACTATCAACCAGCCCATTGCTCATAAATGTACATCATCAGCACTGCAAAGCAACATCATCAGAAGTTTTAGGCTTTATGGAGAACGGTCTCTCGCAAAGACTTTGCTTGAGGCTAACAGGCTCTTTTTTTGTGAGCTGGCCTTGCCTTATGCCTAACCCATGAAAGCCATAAAACTTTAAAAAAAGGCCCGTTCTACTCTTCTTCTTCTTGGAACTTGCGGTCTCCAAAGCATCTCATATCTGATCGTATTCCTTTTAGGCAGATTCCTTTTCTTTAAAAGTTTTACGCCACTTTACTCGCAATACATAAGTTTTTTAAACGTGTGACTTCAAATAGCTAAGAAAATATACATACATCTTCCATCATGTTCGCAGACTCCGTTTTTCTGTGTTCATTTTTACAAATGTATATTTTCAAGTCCTTGAGCACTGTTTTAAACAACAATATACACACGCCCGACACCCCGAGCTCCATTCCATATTTCATACCTCATTCATTTATTTTGGTAGTAAGTGTGGGCAGATAAACAGGGACTGCCTTTAGCATTCCAAAACATTACACAATTTTGGCCTTAAACAAAATCATATCCAGTAAACCAACTATAATAATCATTTGAGATGATTTTAGACAAGGTTTTTAAAGTATGTACATATATGTATGTGTTCAAGGCACATGTACACAAATCTTGTTCCATGTTCCATAGCAATGAACATAAACAAATCAGTCAGTGTGTACAGTAATAATAACAAACCATAAACGCCAACCCACCACTACCACCAACAATTTTTTTGGTTTCTTTGAACAAAAACAGCCTTAACCATTACTGCGATATGCGATTACTACTTGGTGACACTTCCTCTTCGTTTAGCAGCCACAGAGGCTTACTAGGACTCGAATTTGCAAGGGAAAAATGAACCTTGTGTTGTACAAGAGATGTGCGTGTAATAGTATCTATTATTTTACGTATTTTTAAAACTGAACACATTTAAATGAGTTCATTTTATAGTCAATAGGCATCTCAGCAAGACAATTTTTATGATTCAATGAAGATGATTTGCTTATTCAATTTTTATTTCCATTGGACACGCTACTAAAACTTCGCTGCTTCAGGATTCGTGACAAAAATCCAATGTTTGGTTGGTAAGGAAGGTTATTTTGGTGCATGTGGCATTTTTTACAACATTGAAACCAAATGTGGTAATTCATTCATTAGTCTATATAATTCATCGCTATTTAAGTACTCAAAGTTTCACTTTTCTTGCAATGCTATGCCGTCTGTTGCATGGAAACAAACAATGACTTGCATTGTCAATGCATTGCAGAATGTCTGGCTTCCGCTTTTATGAGAATCGTTATGACGGTTTTATTGGCTTACTTTTCCCTTTTTGTGGGATTAACTGGAAACATGCATTCATTGTAATTTTGCACTTGCACACATAAGTTATACGAAAGGTTAGGTTTATACGAAATTATGCATATGGTATGAATATACATACATACGCTGCATTTATAAATAACTTTTCGTTATCGGTTAGGAGATTCTGTGCCAATCACTTAAGGAATTTATACAATGCTGCCTTCTTCATTTTAGAAGCACTTTTACTAACAATGTTCGCCAGCTGCTCAAAAAAGTAAAAGCAATCTTCGCGTATATCATACAAAGCACTTAAGAAAATGATGACCTAAAATTTGAGACGACGAAACAAAACTTGCAAATTTTCAGTTTATTTGCATTTCTTTTTCATATCAAATTTCTATGATGTCATTTTAAGTTTATTGTGGATGCTTGTTTTGTTGGACATGAATAAAGTTGGAACTTGGTACATCTGTTTAAAAAAATAAGGCTATGTAACAAAAGAAACCGGCTTCAACATATGCATTACACATTCGTTTCGTCTATAAAAAAACTCCAAGCCCATCAATCATTTACGAAAACCAGTTCACATTTCATGTCGGTCTATTTTGCTTTCATTTTAATTATGATGTTGGGCATGTAACCGGCAAAAAGATTTTGGCAATGCAAATTAGTAAAAATTCGTTAGGCTACATATTATTACATGCATATTATTATACAAGATCTAGCCATTAAATATATTTGTTACATTCATGCAACATGACGCAAGATCCAATTTTGGAATTTTCATTTTACCCCAGATTATTATTTGCATGCACACATGCCAAGCAATACATTTGTTTCCAATTGTCCAGTAACTTAACTTGAATAAAAGTATCAAGGAATGCTTAACAATTCGTTTATTTACATCAACTAAACTAGAATTAAGCCAAATATGGCAATTTTAACTTCATATTTACTTTTAAACTTACCGTGTTCACAGTAACATTCGCCGCTCGTAAATAAATGGGATGTCGTCAATCTCTCCATGTCCGCTGCCCCCATGGTGGTCAGCAACTCCATTGTGGTAATTATATAATCTTTTCAGTTCACGCAAAATTGTCCTTTGATTTTTATCACAAATCATCCACAAAATTCTCGCAAAGAGTGTCAAGCGAAACAACCAATTTACTGATTTATTCAATCCCAAATTAAAATCTTTTAAAATTTCACAGCACATAAACCAACCACAGTCCAGCTTATCAATAGCATTCCAGTTCCAACTGTTCCTCAATACTCCACAAACCCAACGTACACAATTGTATTCACAATCACTGCTCATAATTTACCCAGTTCTCTTCTTCGTATAATATATTTAAATTATATAATGTTAATTACAGTAAATTTTCCTTTGAAACTTTTTTGTATGCTAACCCAGATTGTCTTTTTATTTAAATATTTTAACCAATCACTGTTCCTTAGCGACTTGTAGCACTTTATTCTTGCAAAGTGCCCTTGCCACCTCCTGTCGAGTGAAGTTGTCCCGTAAACGGAACTTGTTTAAAATTAGCTTCCATCCTTTCTGCATAGGAAAAAGTTTAAAGTTCACTTTTATGACAACTAACTATTAACTCGTAATAAATGGTAATATCTCTCTAATTTATTACACTTTCAAAGTTTTTTCTCTTCATTTTGTAACATTTGAAAATTACTCTTGGGGGATGGGACGATGATGAAACTCGCGCATACTTCTATTTAATATAAACACTATCTATACAATGTTTCACTGCTACTGCTGTATAATTACAAAGGTGGAGTAGAAGACACATACATTGTCGTGTGCCGAGCCGTGGTGGGGTTTGTTGGAGGAAGAACAGCCAACCACTGGAATAATGTGGGCATGCTGTTACTCAACGAACGAAGAACAAGAGGAGAAAGCAGTTCTTTCTCGTCGTGTGTCAGACCGTAGTAGCACCAGCCAGATGGACATGCTCTTTCATACATGCATACACAAATACTTTCATCCTGTTCCGTCTATTACATGCCAGAGGCATGCATGTCATATACTGCTTAAAATAGCACAAAAAAACAGTAATCGCATTCAGTTCCGTTGCAGTTGCAACATCACCAACGACACCATATCACCCACCGTCTCCTCATACAAAAACATGGAAAACAAACGAGAAGGAGAAGGATAGACATTTTTCGTGGCAATGAAAATAACACGGAGTGGCTTGTATTTTTGTACTGCTAAAGGGTTAACGAGTAGAAGTAGTGGAAGGAAAACAGCTTACTTTGGATGTTTTCTTTTCCCCTTTCCCAACAACGACGTCAACAACATTCCCTTTCTTTGCTATGAATCGGTACATGAACTCTCTTTCTCTCTCTGCATAGTGCATTGACGTTTTCTTATGTATTTATGTGCTTTAGAAAAGTTGTGTACAATATATGACTTATGTACAAACTAGTGCAAATTAGCGCAATAAGCTGACGGAAAAAGAAAGTAAAATGTTGCGCTGTAAACGTATGAGTCAGCAACAAAGTTGTTGGGTATCATGATTAATGAAAAAATGGGAAGTAACAGGCTAAAAAGAGGGGGAAAGTAACCACCTTGACTTCAGCAGGTTTACTATAGTATTGATCTTGCCATTTGAATTAGCAACAACAAAAAAGATGTGAAGGCAAATTTCATGCGTCTTTTTTCCTCCAGATGTATGGATTTATGATATGATTAATATGTGGGATTTGTATAGTCGTTTTTTAGATGGAAACATTTAATTAGGTATTGATAGGGCTAAAAATAACGCTAAAAATGGATTCTTGAATGTATATTTTTATGGGCAACCACTGATATATTTTATGACTTTTGACGATGACGTGCGTACATTTTACTTTTATATCCAGATATGCTGCTAGCCAGATATCCAATTATCTTTCATGTGGTTTCTATTAAAGTTCATAAGAAATTTCCTACGGAAATCCTACGGAAAATGGAAATTGTTAAGACTTGCCTACAAAGCAGCAACTTTTATGACAAGCATGCGAGAAAAATTCCAAGTGTCACGATGCCCCATAAGCATGTACTTCGTTGATTTTTTAGATGATGAATGATGACTTGATGACCAAGATGAAGAAGGCTGTAAATAAGAATGTAATTGTCTTTAATGATATTTTTATGAAAGATCAGAGAAATGTGACGGATGCCATGTTATAGAAATAAGTTTTACAGAGCTTCGTCTGAGCAAAAACTACACAAAAATTAGCTATGATAATGTTCCGTTTGTTCGATTTATTATTATACTTCACAATTAAAGTATGTATATCAACAATATTAACAAGACAGTTTAATAAATGCATTAATAATAATAATTACTGGGAATATATCATCAAATAAAAAATTGGTTCAACTGCAAGTTTGGAGAAATCGTTTACACTTATTATTTTTCAAACAAAAAGTGTACAGTACAGAGCGTATAAATTACAAATGCATGGGTAATTTCAAAAAAATATTACGTTGGTAAATCGGTTAAAACTATGACCGGGAATCGTGTTCAGTGGAGGCAGACAATAGAGAGATTAGAAAAATCAGAACTATTTGTAAGTTGTTTTAAACTAAATATTGATCACGACAGTAGTGATCAATATATTATTAATATAACAATAATTACTTAATTTCACTATTACGATTACACAGGTAACATGACGTTGTCTACAAAAAACTCACTTTTATCATCATCACCGTAACATAGAAACAACAACTATTAAAACTGAACATTGAAGTTTGCTAGTTTTACGATGGACGCGTACGACAATAGAGATTTGCTTCTTGTTAAATTAAACAACTAAATTTAGCGGTATAGTAACACAGCATGAGCGCAGCAGTAAAACATGGATTGGTATGTTTATTACACCTTTCTTATAATTTAGTTTTTTACTCTTCTGTTAGTAAATGCGATTTGTTATTTTTTCCTATACTTATTAATAGCAAGTAAAGTAATAATTAAAACTTTTGTGGTCTATATTCCTTTTCCCCCATCTGCATGTTTTCAATCTTTGTCAACTTAAAAAAATTACTATAAAACAACGCAATACACCAGGAAGGAATACAAGTTTACATACGTCGGCGACAAATACTAGTAAATTGTATCAGTTATTAATTATGATTATTTTAAATTAACGTTGATGTTTCATGTCAGAATATTATAAGGTATATAAATAAATGTAGCAATAAAATTATACAATATTGTACCTATGTATATTAATAGTATGATCATTATTATGTTGTATGTATATTTGTACAGACTAGAAAATAAAAATTAGCTGATCAACTGCATCGGTATATATGAGAGAACGCATAATATATTAGAGTACGCACTATATAGTTATCATAATAAAACATTATAATGGCCATTTTTGAAGTTGTGTGTTCATCTACGTCATTCTTCTTTCGGATAAACTTATTTACGAAGTGCCTTAAAATTGTAACTTGGACATTTTTTACTACGGTACACAATACTAGGAATTTTGGTTGATTTTTAAACTCAGACAATGTGTTATTTATAGTATGATTATTATTATGATGGTAGTGTAATAGCAGGATTATCTAACCGTTTCAGTAGCATTTATTGTTTGATATTTAAGCTAAATGTAACTATACTGGTCATATATTTTTGAAGTTTTTTTTTGGAGTGGACGAGTTATAGTTTTGTCACAATAGTATAATGTGTACTAGAAATATTGTTACCATTATTACAACATTACGAGAGTACGACTGACGACGAGTAACGAATGCGACGACAAACAAGTGAAGAAAGCGTTTTTTTAAATACATGTTTTTGGATTGATTGATAATAACGAGAGTAGCTAAATAATGTACTCCAATGACAACAACGAACGAGCGACGACGACATAATAGGAAGAAATAGTTGTAGTAATTGATAGCGGCGACGATGGTGACATAGAAGACACAGGGCACTGACTATATAAGCTTTTTTGTTTTGAGTTTTTTTCTTTGATTATGATGATAAGATTAGATGATGATTGATTGATTGATTTTTGAGAAGTAATATTAGTTTTACTTATAAGTTCAGAGTATGCGTGCTGAAATATTAGCGTATAAGGAGATGGAACAATGTTACAATCGATCCCAATCAAAGAAAAGCTCGTCATCATCCCCCAGATCGTCATCCATATCGGGAAGCGAGAATTCGGAGGTGGTGTCCGAATCAAACATGCCCATAAAGTCTTCCAAATCCAGCCACTGCATTTCCCATTCTTCAATGTACTCCCAGATGGATAGTGTCTAGAGAAAGACGAGGAAATAATTAGTTAGAAATAGTTTGCATAAAACACAAAAGATTTGTTGATTGATGCTTATCGAAATTTGCCTTACTTGTGCAGTTGTTCTGACACGCCCCTGAGCACCGGAAATTCGTCTTGGAGGACCGACATCAACAACAGTGCCATCGGGAAGAGCATGTAGGTAGAAACATTTGTTGCCAAATGGGCACTGTCCTTCTCCGCTTCGATAATAACGACAAGGTTTCTTGCTGAGAGCTATTTTGTAGCTTCCTATAAGCTTATCCTTTTCCTCTTTGTTGTCTACCCAGTATCGACTGGGACAAACGAAATCTGAAGTCACCCGACATTCTGGACAAGCTCGAATGGTTTTGTTGTCAAATTGCCGTTCCTGGCGCCATCGACGAATGCATGATAGGCAGTAGCAGTGATTACAGGAGGGCAAAATGCCAAAGCGCTGCTCACCAGGTGGATTCTTGGACATCACTTTCTCGTAACAGATCCCACACAGTTTGTCTATTGAGCGGGCGACAGCAAAGGAGAGTTCCATGTCCTTTTCGTGTTGCGCCACACATTCTTTCATGTGACGACCCCGCTGTGCAGCGTCGGAGGGATGCAAGCAAGATTGTCCACAGTAATCACACTTGAGACCATGGATTAGTAGGCATTTGAAGCCGTAGCGGCATTCGCCAATCATAGCGTAAGGACACAGCTCAGACGTACTATCTGCTCCGACGCAAATACAATGATCAATTCATTAATTCACTACATTTAATAGAGATTAACTACAAATTGAATTAATTTAATTACTATACTCACCTATAATGGGTAAGGCTTGGTCAACTGAAACTGAAGAGCATGCATCAGAATCTGTGGTGCTAGAAACTTGGCCATAACTGCTAAGGTCAGCAGAATCACCCTCACTGGAACTTGCTTCATCTGCAGCACTCGACTTGACTGGAGCTAAACCAGGAAAATTAAGAGAAAAAAAATCATTAAATAGTCCATAAACTTTATTCATTAAGCAATCACTAATAATAATATATATGAGTCCTTACTCGCTAACCAACTCGGCACAAATTCTGGTGCATTAGCCCAGTTTTCGGGGGGTTTGAAAGTTTTCATTTTGGTAGTCGATGGTCCAGGACAGGAACTTGGTTTCATTGATGAGGAAACATCATCCAGTTTGTCTTTCTTCTTCGCCCCCTCATCAGCTGATATCTTCGCATCTCCTCCAGCACCTAACTCTGCCCCTGATATCAACGATGTCACTTTTTCTGTTGATGTTACTTTTGATTCAGACGACGGCGACAAGGCAGTGTCCGTGCCTCCACTCTCCATTATAACATTAACGATTCCCTTCCTTCAATAAATTCCCCTTTTCCCTTGACAATAACTTTATTTACTTTATCAACACACACTCTCTTTCAACAATTTAGTTAGTCAATAAAACCACCACTGTCAAATTAATAAAAAAAACTCAGCTCAAGTTCCCCCTTAATTTGTCACAATAACCACATCAACATTTATTTTCCAAATGCTCTCCTCCAACACGTCAGTCCAGTTTCAAATATTCCAGTCCTCGACGGATACTCGTTAAGTTCAACTTTCATACTTCCCATTGCTATTTTACTTGAATATCTTCATATCTCCCTCATCTGTACTTCTTGTTTACACAAGTCAGCTGTAACCATGACAAACTCAAATATATATATTTTTCAAAGCTTTACACATCCCCCAACCCCCTTGTTCTCCTTCAAAACAGAATACTGGTCACCTACAAAGAGGTTGAAGGCCACACACAAAAGATAATATTCACCCCAAAAAACACTGATATTCTGCTCACATCATCATGAATGATCATTGCAATTTTTTTTTGTTCATCTCCTTCTTCTTACGAGAGTACGTATACTGTGTGTATGCCTTGTATGCAAAGTTAGCTAACTGACGACGACGACGATGAGTTCACAGAGAGTTGTTGTTGTTGTGTATATATATCTCTTGCTTGTTTTTGTAGTCAAGTGGCTTCACAAAAGAGAAGCACCACTATACTCCAACTCCACCATCCAATCCATCCACCACCACTGCTAAAACTGCAGAGATACAAAACAACTTGCAAACAGAATAGCAGGCAGAGCAGCAAAAAAAGGATGATAACAATTAGCAGGGATGTTGTTGTTGTTTTGTTAACAGAACAGAACGCGGAGAAGTGGAGATGAAGAAGAAAGAAAGAGAGAGAAGCGATATGCGAAGAAGAAGATGATGATGATTATTCTACTTGTTCAACTATTTCGTAGAGACGATTACAGTGACGACTAAGGACTAGAGGAGGGTGACGACGACGACGACAACGACGATGATGCAGCTGCTGAGGATGAGACGTCCATGATATTTATGATAATGAGATGGATAAACGAATACCTTGGCCTTACTTGTAAAAAAAAATGCAGGAGCAAAGCATTATTTTTTCTTCATCATCAATAATGGTCCATCCATCCATCCATTCTCTCATTCACATCATCATCAACTTGATCATCATCACATCATCATCATCCTTCGGTTCTCTTCATATTGTTATTTTTTTACAATAAAAAAAAACATAACACTCAGCAACACAAAGGATGGATGCGATCGCATCATCATCGGATATTGTATTATCATATATGCATATTATATTGCATACACGAACACGAGTGTGTACAATATGTATACTTTAAAAAATACATGCTATTATTGCCATATCACACCACCCTAACCATCATGATCATCACATCACATCTACTACTACCACTTCTCCCTCTCTCTCTCAACTCAACAAGATCTTTACTTAAATATCCTCATGGTATGGTGTAAAAATCCTTTGTAAAAAATGAGCAAGGAATGCATTGCATGGCAACGTGAATGTCGAACGTATACTGGGACACGAGCAGAAAAGTATGCAATATTGAATATGCAAAGGGCTATAACGGCTACATATTGTATGTATATAAATATCTATCCATGTGACGAATTAGACGCTTCTTTGTTTCTAGAGAGGTTGCAACCGAATAGCGCAGCGCAGCGGTATAGTAGTGCAGTAGCTGAAGTAAATATAATCTAACATTAGGTGAAATAAGAGCATTGGTATAAATATAAAAATATTTTATTAAAATTTTGCTTAGATTTCGCTTGTAATTGTGTCATCATGACTGTTTTCTGGATTTTATGGAAAACTAAAGAATTTTGAGAGATGAATCGTTCAGTTAGTCGACCGACAGACAAGCATGACTTTAATTAGATATTTTCTGTGATATGCTCCTTTTGTTTGAGATTTACGGATGTGCTGCGCTGATGTTCCGCAAGTTGCTATATATATTCTTTCTTGTATGCCTTGTTGTTAAGTGCAAAACTGTGAGGTGGGCATAAATATAACCGTAAAAGTCATAATATTTTAGGATAATATTATGACTGTACTTGTGACCAAAATTCAAGTAAAAAACACACAACATACGTGCAGTCAAAATATAAATGTTAAATATGTGTATTTTTACATGCATGATATAAATAAACTAAATAGCATGTTTTTTTTTGTGTTTTTATACGTTTTGATTGTACTTATCATCAGTCATCAGTTTAGCGATAGATGCAGAAAACGATAGAATCCATTCAACCTTTTACTGTATGATATGATATGCTAGGTAATGTTAACCAAGAGGAGGGATAGAATTAGAATTTCTTTCTGGAAGCTTAATGGATCTTGGTTCTTCTTCATTGATGACTGATAATGAATTTGAGAGTCTCGGTTTTCTTTGAGCCCACACTCTGGTTTAAAAGATAGAGATGTTGGAAATACAAACAATTGCTATTTGAGTTACTTGTTATGCATAAATGATGTATTATTTGATTATGATGATTTAGCAGACGGAAAATGAGTGGACTTTTATGGTGGTAAGGTGGGTTGGGGTAAATTAAGACATATGTACATTTCTTTCCGAGAACTGAAATAACCTTTTTCTCAAAGAAAAATAGTTTTTGTTCTTTCTCTGGTCTGGCGTCTATATATATTTCTAAATATCTAAATGGCGTATCTGGTCTAAATATATTTTCGAATTATAACATCCATTTCAACGCTTTAATTGGTTTTGGCTAATTTAGATTTAATCAAACTAAATACAGAGAGGTTGAAGTGAGTTCAGGAATATAAGAGTTAAATGTGTTTATACATAAAGCTTTCATTTAGCATTCAATATAGAGTATGATGAAATCATACATTAGCTTATTAATTTGCTTTCTCAGATGGTGTGGTTTTTTCACAAAAAGAAATGGGTCTGGAAGGCGACAAGAAAATCTCATGTTATAATATGTACATGCAAGATATTATGTAGACATGCTCAAAATGTGTGCAGATATCTCAAACGGGATTAAAAAACAAAGCAACACGAGAAACAGTGGGAAGGATCCGCTTCAATTATTGGAAATATGAAACGCAGTGTACGATTATGATATATTAAAATTTTGTACGTTGAGTAATTTCATACACCGTACAATAAGAAAAATGCTGGAGCAGCATGGAGATGGAAACCACGTTTACGCCGAAAGTTATGTTACCATATATTGTAAAGTCATACCTTATTGACTGGCAAACATTGACAAAGTCTCTATTTAAGATACATATAAAGATGTTAAAACTTAATTGTATTTTAGTACTGCCTTATCCCAATGCCCGCTTTACGTACAAAATATACATGACTTTAGCGAACAAATGAAAATTGTAAATCATAAGATACACACACCACACAAATAAGAGAAAGAGACATTCATTTATAGTTGATGTAGCGTCGATAGTAACTGGAACACTTTCGAATAAACTGTTCTGTTCCTTTTTAGGGTAACCTACAAGAGATTTTGATTTTTAAGTCTTGACAATGCAAAAACATCAACGAGTTTTTCATATAAAGGCACAGGGAAACTTTATAAGATTACTCGATGGTGATGAAAAAAAGCTTGTCTGCCCGTCCGCGTCCGTCCAAACAATTCATCCCATTAACATGAATTTTGGAAGACACATTCATTCAATCCATGAGATTTGTATGCTTCCCGATCCTTACAGTTCTTATTACCCAACTCTTTCGTCTCCCTTTCCCGTGGTTTCAAATGTCACAACGTTGACAATGTATCCTGTCTTAATGGTTACACAAATATTGGTACTTTGGTATGATCGTGCTATTAGCAAACAAGTACATTTTAGCATGATAATTTTTCGGGTACCAATGTTTAAAAAATAAAACATAAAATTATTACATGGTCAAATGATAAATGCACCTGTAATAACCTCAACAAGTTTCTTTAATAAATATTGGCATAATCCGTAAAGCTTTTTTCAGAATGATGAATTTAAAAAAAAGTTTCAACGTTAAAGTTAAAATGTTGAAAGTACAATATTTAATTTTCCAATAGACAGAAACTTTTTTTTATCATAGGTTTACCTGATATCTGGTTTTAATAAATTGGGGGAAAGTGAAAATATAAAGCTCTGTTTGATGTCCTTGTCTATAAAACCAACCAAGAGAAAACACCATTGTGAATTGTTATGATTTGAAATCGTATCATTATTGTACAACATATAAAAACGCACAACTCTGTGGCTTATCTCTAAATATAAGTATTTGTGAATAAAAAATTATTGCGAAGTGGTAGTGTTACCTATTTGAATATTCTGGTGAAAATATTATGCACAGTGTTTAGGTTACAAGTTGTGATAAAAGCTTCAATTTTTTCATACTAGTTTTAAAACAAAATCATTCCTCATTATTTTGCAAAAGTGTATACTGTTGGAAAAATGTCTTTCTTGGACCTAATTTATGAACTGCCTCGTGGAGCTCTGGTGGAGATCCACCTTAAGAATGAGGTAATAAGAGGGGAATTCTATCTAGCTCTAAAAGGAGTAGGACGTCATCCAGAGGTAGACAAGATTCGTTTAGATCGTTCCATGGAGAAGGAACATTACGGATCTGTATGTATATCAGTGAAGGACATCATCAACTGTAAGTCTAAAGTTAGGTTTAATTCATGATGCAAGTTCAGCCAATGAATATGCTTATAATCAAAATGTAATGCATATTTCCACGTTAACTTTTACAGTTATTGTTCTCGAAGTTGGCGTATTGAAGCGAGGGTATGAAATTCCACAAAGCGGGGCGGCAAGCATTGGGTTAAAAAACGGGGTAGTGAGCAAAGAGGCGAAAGAACCAGTGGAACTCATACTACGAACCTATGAAATTAGAGATGCGCAAGAACTGAAATTTCTTATGAAATTTCTCAAGGACTTAGATGTCTGTGGGGTGAGTTTTGAGGGCCAAAATATCGGCCGAAATGGGAAAGTTGCGTGGATCGTTTTGGCCGCTGGAAAAACAGTTGTCCCTATTGACGTGGTCTCATTGTCGGAGCAGATAGAGAACTTTTGGCAAGTCCTTGATAAGGACTTGTTCGGGAATGCTAAACTGGTCAAAATCATACATGATGCTCGACCAGCTGCAGATTTTTTATTTCATAATCACGGAATCAAATTTATTAACATTTTTGACACTCAGGTATGTTAAAAGGAACTATTCTACTTCTAAGTTGGCTATATTGTTTGCAAATTGTTACAATGTATTTATTGTATGTATAATACATGTCTCTCTATTGCAGGTGGCTGACGTTGTCGTTTTTCAAACTGCGACTAAAAGTGTTCCCACAGAACTGAGTACGTTGTCGGAATGTCTGTCGGCGCACAACTACAGGATTCCTGAAGAAGAACTCAAATTTCTAAGAGAATTAGAAAAGTTTGATTTTTCTACCGATTCACCCATGTTGATCAGGCCTCATCCGCCTCCAATATTCTTAAAATATTGTGCTTTGAGAGTAAAGCATTTAGTACCCCTACGTGAGAATTTGATGACGAAGATGATGATGAAAATGACATACTGCACTTTAGTCCACGTGGGAACCTATGTAAAGAGAAGCAATCGTTCGTACGCTTGCTTGTTTAAAGTAGGTACATTTTTAACCTGTAATCTGCTAAGATTAAACATGAACATGGCTTTTTGTTGAAAGGTCATGTATCTGCATTGTATTTACGAATAATTTTAAGTGGTCAAAGTTTATAGAAAAATATGCGTTGTTATCTCCACAGGACACCAGAACTACTTCGCCCGAACTGCAAACAGCACTGGAGGACGACACAAGTCATCACACCTTCATTTGATCTTTCAATTGGCTCGATGCATCAATAAAAAGTTATTGATTCGATAAAATTTCAATCATGCATGGCTCCTCTTGTAGCAATTAACCAGCCTTTTTATGTGTACCATGAAATGTACCAATGAACTAATATAGTAGCTTGTAGTAAAAACCTAAAACTATTTTGATAATGCATACTATAAAAGATGATGATGTTGATGCAAGTGCAGTGTGTTTGTAAAATTAAAAATATCTGGTATATGTACTAATTTTAAAATCGTACACAAAAAATATTCATTTCAATTTGTCAATATCCACATTTCCATTCATACATTCATGCATCATACTATGTACCTGCCACAGCATTTTCACTTTCGCTGTAATTCGGATTTAAATGCACATTTTGATTTTCATAGTACAAGTGTTGTATTTCTTATCTAAATTGAAATACGCTTGACAAGTTGGCTGTGGTTAGGAACATCGAATCAATAATTACATTAGTCCATCATCACTATTGCATTACGTACTACTACTGTTTTCTATTCAGTTCTATACGCCCCCTCTTTACTTAAAATACGGATTATATTGTGGTAATTGTAATAAAAGCATACATAAAACTTGTCTTTTAAATGAACACCTATTTATCATCCTATGAATGTGTCAATCAAGATAAAATGCGACCTACGATCAATCAAAATTGTTCAAGGGAATCATATTAAAAATATCATGCATACGTAAAACACAAACACCAATGGCAACAACTGCTTTTTAATCCAGACTCATGCAATCCATCTTGCTTAACTGTGTACAAGCAGCGGTCACTTTATCGGTCAATTAATTTCATTAGTTTTGTTGTTTTAATACCTCTGCATTTAAATATTATCCTTTTTGTTATCAACTTATCACTATCGCCATTGTCAGTACTATGCATGCTATCACATAACATTCATTCACTCATGCAAGAAAAGTTGAGCGTTTCTTTTTCATGTCTTTGTTGTTTCAAAAAAGTAAAACGCAGTTTTTTCCCTTTCCCATATTCCCATGCTGTAGCTATAACCGTATCAATTTCAGTATCGGCCGGCACTATCGACATAAACATGCATACACATTGAAAGAAAGAAATGTGTGTAGTTGATGAAAACAACATTAGGAATATAAAATGCACCTTTTGAAGTAGGATCAGGAATGTAAGTATGATGAAGTAGCAAAGTAGCATTGTCTTCACATATAAACCTGCAGATTAAGATACTTGTTTGTGGTCATGTATGGTCATTATGGTTATGTATATACATGCATTTTCAACTAAACAAAGCGCATCACAAAAAATATCAGTCTTGTACCACGGACGAAAACACAATTATTGTGCTTGGCTTGCAATGCAAACCCATTGTAAAGAAAATCAAAGCGTCTCGAAATCGAGTACCAAATGAAAATGCTTTATTGTTGGCTTTAAAGATTTCAAGATATTACAGTTATTTGCATAAAATATACTATATCCTGTGACTAGACTGTCAAGTATATATCTCTGAATAATAAGCAAAAAGCAGGGAAATGCATTTATTTTGCCTCTCTCTCAGTGAGTTTGAGTGCAGTGCACCCCTACCTCCGAAAAAACAATGTTCTTGTTGTCGTTGTAGCTCTAAATGTATTCTTGGTCTGGTTGCATAGTTTATAGTGCACAATAACACCGTACCATATCGCTTTAATGATCTGCTGCTGGCTCTCTGGTAATCTATACACTCATTTAAATACATGTGGTTTTTTTTGTTGAATATATATGTGTGTACACAGAGGACGAGGACGACACGACTACAACAAACAACAAAACATACACAATCGCTTTCGCCGCCGCTAATTTCTTTGCCTCTCTTTATTTTCTCGTATCATGCTACTTTTTTTCTCCTCGAATTTATAATCCAAAATCGCCTTCGCCTTCTCACAGTTTACCTTATTCTTTGGCTACCTTCTTCGGAGGATTAGCTTAACATAGCGTGAAAATAAGCACGCACGCCAAGCATCAAGCCTAGCACCACTATTCAATGCTAAAAAGGTATACCCAAAAAGTTCAACACTCTGCAATACTTCCTGTGTAATATCCATGCTGGGCATCAAAACAGCCACTCACTCGCGTCATCGTTTCCCTCACACAAGTAGCATTCGATTAAGATAGCTTCGAAAATAAAACCCAATTTAGTATTAATATTTCGCTCAAGTTTTAATAAACGCTTAGTTTACATCTGTTTTAAATTAAAATGGTAAAAATATATATATCACGCATATTGGCGAAGCCTGCCACATATCTTTACACGTATAACATATTGTATGTTGCAGTATAAGCAATTTAAAAAATCGCCATCTTTTTAAATATTTTTCATGGGACACAAAAATAAGATCATTTACTAAAACATAAACTATAAGTAAAATGGCAATAATTTGATTTGCATAAATAAACTGGGTTCGCTAAAGTCTAATTATTTTTTGCCATGAACCTATATATATTAATTCATTAATTCTTCATTCACCATGTGTTTCGGTTTGATATATGCGAATAAATTACATACTATGCTGAAAGTGTGAGTGCCCAACACTGCGAAGCAATAGTAGTGGTGGCAGTGCAGTGCAGTGGCCAAGGAGCATAATATTATTGTTGTAATGGATTATGGATGATATATAGCACGGTTAGGATTGCTGCGGCGGAGGACTAGGTAGACATAGTAGATAACTGACTCGAATAAAAGCTAACTTTGAACACCCAGCATTCAATATTTTCGCTGGTGGTGGGAAAATCCATGCTATTCTTTACTTCATACTTGTTTGTCTTCTTGCTCTATCCACTTTGCTTATTGAGTAGCGCGAACAATCTTTCATACCAATACATGTCCGTTAGACCTGTCAGCATTCTGGAAGGAAGGCATAGATAGCTGTATTCCATGTTTTAAAATTTAAACGTACTTCTCAGTTATCAATTATGTATTGAACACATTTGCAAAATTTACATGATTGTTGCTAAAAAATATGGATTAGTTTTGCTTATAGATGTAAGCGTGTTTATTAGATTACACAAAAATTAGTTATCATTTACCTCATTATTTAAAAATACTAATTTTGATATTAAACTAAAATGTTCTTTTGTATATGCTCGGTCCTTCTTTGCAAGGTACATAGTTGAGAAAAAGCGCAGTAGTAAATTACTTTGTATATTTGTAATACAGTTCTCTCTCTCTCTCTCTCTCTCTGTTGTATATATTCTGTATTCATCCGCTTCTTCTCCGGTGCACTCACTGTTTTTCTGATGCTACTACACAGACACACACAAACACACTGACTAGGTATACATTCAACATTGAATTGAAATGTGATGCGGTGGTGGTATATATATATTGGTATGCTTGCCAACGAAACAAGAGAAGGAGGATGCAAAAAAAAAGCAAAATGCCGTGTAATCCCAAATACACTATTTCTTTTAATGTGTCGATGTCGTTTCACTTGTTGTATCATTGCATTCGGTATTCGGTATTGATGTGTATATTTTTTTGAGAGCAAAGCAGCGCACTTCTTTTACTTCACACAAAACTTTTTTTTAGTTGGAGTTCTGTATTGGATTTTTTTGGGCAAGAAGAAGTGTAGCTGAGGTAAACGAGAGCAAAGAAGCAAGCAGCTTGTAAAACCGTAACGTTTTTTTTTCACTGGAAAGAAGACGAAAACTACTGTGTGGCATCCCTGTCAGTTAAAATAGAAAATTGGAAGTTTTGACCGAGTTTTCTTTGGAAGGTGCGGGAGTTACGTTGGAAGCTGCCAGGTTGAGGTAACTATTTTTTTGTACAACTTTTAATTGTAGAAGAAGGCAAAAGTTAAGGTGCGCTATTTGCAAGTTTGGTGGATGCGGTATCCGCGGTATCTTGTTTTGAAAAAAAGTGATTGACAGTAGGGTAGCCTTTGAAAGTTAAATGTTGTCTCTTTAATTTTGTCAGTTTAATGTATGGATACAGGGTGTAAGGACAGTAGTACAGGTTTTTGAAAGGTTAGTGTGCGGCTTGTTTTTATGATATAATTTTCATTTGACAATTGAGCTGTCAGTTTGATTGTGTAGGACAGTAACGTGTCACGTTTGATGACATGGAAGGGATAATTGTTTATTTTAGAAGTAATGCGCAGTTTTTTGGCGAATTTAGCAAGTTGTGAGGTATCACTGTAGGGAATTAAGGTTATGTATTAATTGAATAGTTGGTATTTTCATGGTAGGTAATATAATAATATATTAAATTGAGGTGGTTGAAGTTGCCTATTCAATTCAGATTTCAGATCAAAACTTTGTGTAGCCAGTTATAGGTGTAGGTATGATGCTACACATGTGGTTTAGGTGTTGAAAATTAGCAGAGAGATTTGTTATTTGATATTATTGAAGAACTAAAATTGAGATAGTAGTAGTAATTTAGATTATGCGGCCGGCATAATTTTTTAGGATGATTTTGATTTTTTATGCACGTACCACTGTTTAATATTGTGATCTTGATCTTGTTAAGTGCTGTGTCGAATTTTTAAAAAATGGATGGCTAAATGGAGAATGTGTATTTGGTACTTGTTTTCGTGTTTAGAAATTGGTCACCTTTTCTGCAGCAAAGTGAGACTTGTGTGAGAAAGAAGGGAGAAAGACCGCGCTAGTAAAACTGACAAGCGTCTTGTTGACTTTCTTCGTCCTACACATTTACTGAATACTTAAACAAAACCGACGTTTTACATGCATTCCTTGCCGTTATTTTCCTCTATGTTGTCAATCGTGTGCAATAACTACTTTGACCATTTTAATTTTGGTACAAACACAGCGAGTAAAGAGGAGGGATCGTAACGGAGTTATTTTGAGTTTGTTGTTTATTTTCTGTTCTGGATGTTATTATATTTCTCTAATAGAGTGCAACAATAATCACAATCACTATTAAATATATCAATCCTCGAGGAAGAGCAATTTAGCTTAATTTTCGCTTGGAGGACTAATTTGAGCCTATTTGCGGCGCTACAACAACCATGGAGAAGCGAATTGAATTAGAGAAGCGTCATCGCACTCCTGCCCAGGTGAACTAATAATTTTAAATCGTTTTGTTGTGACAAACATATATAGAATGCCTTGAACCAAATAATTTTTTATTTATTGTTTGTTATTCATTGTGTCAGGTGGTCGAGTTAAATCTTGACAATTGCAAAGGATGTACCGCTGTTGAGGGTCTCACTGATGAGTTTGTCAACTTGCAAGTTCTAAGCCTCATCGGATCCGGACTCACCAGTTTGAAGGGCTTCCCAAAGCTCGCCAAGCTAAAGAAGGTAATTACTTGAATAAAGAAAGAATAAAGAATAAAATTAAGAAAGTGTGAGATAATTGACAAATCATAATTTTACTTACTTTTTACATTATAGTTGGAGCTAAGTGATAACAAGATATCCGGAGGTCTCCAAATTCTTAAGGATTGTGAGAAGCTTAGCAGTTTGAATCTCAGTGGGAACCGCATCAAGGACCTCAGTACTCTACAGGATCTGAAGGAGTTGCAGAATCTGCGGGTGCTTGATTTGTTCAACAATGAGGTCACCACGACCGATGATTATCGCAACAAGGTGTTTGAGCTGCTCCCTCAACTGGCTTTCCTGGATGGCTCCGATCGCACTGGAAAGGAGTATGAAGAGTCCGACGATGAGGACGATGACGAGGATGAAGAAGAAGATGTCGATGAATTGCCTGTTAAACAAAATGGCAATAATGCTCCTGTTGCAGAAGTAGCAGACAGTGACGACGACGATGATGATGATGAAGATGGTGACGAGGAGGAAATTGACGACGATGATTCCGACGAGGAAGTTGGTCTGAAGGACATCTACAATGATAATCTCGAAGTAAGGGGGTAGTATTATATATATATGCAGTTTATATGGTATATACATGCTTGCAGTGATAAAACTGGAGATCTAAAATGTGAAATTGTTTTTGACAGGATGATGACAGTGATATTTACGAAGGCGAAGAAGAAGAAGAGGACAATGACATTTCTGATGACTCGGCCCTTGGCGAGGCGGAAGGTAAATAAGAATTTTGAACATTAAAACTAAACTTTGTGATTTATTTTTGAATTGGTGGTAATTTAAATTTTAAATTTTAAGGAGCGAACAACCGCGTGAGATTAGCTGCTAACAACTCGAGTGCCGCACTTGACAGTACTAACAATGACGATGGGGATGAGGATGATGATGACGAGGCTGGCGAGGAAGAAGAAGATGGTGAGGAGGATGAAGGAGAAGTTGAAGCCACCAGTGGAAAGGAAGCTCCCCGCGGTACGAAAAGGAAACTTGAAGAGGAAGAAGAAGGGGAGCCTGGAGGTCTCAACTAATTTGAAAATCATACAAAAATCTTTTACCTTTTTCTCTCCGGTAAACAAATGAAATGATGTTTGTGCGTGGTCGTTGTTGTTGCTATGCTGTTGTTATTGTTGTGTACAGATAGACAATTTGAATTGAATGATGTGCTTTCCTATTGATACGTAGGTTTGTTCGTTTCCATTTTCTTTATTGTTTCCTGTTATATGCAATGACGGACGTGTAATAATAAAAATAGTTCTCGTGACACTTTTTTCTATTGAGAAAGATATTATTTTGTTGCATAATTATTGATCCAGTTATTATAATCCTTTATTTTTCGTTCCTCGATGACGATGATAATGATAACACTCTTTATTATTAGGGAAAACTACTGATTATTTAAGTTGATTTACTTTTTATGGACAGGCAATAATGAAATATGTTAATGATATAATGTTTATACATTCACGATATCAGCGTGTCTTTGCCAAGGTACTACTACTGCATGGATACGATGCAAGGTCTCCCAACATTTTTATCTGTCGTAGTAATAATGCCACTATTGTATATTTGTTTGCTTCATATAAATGTGGTATGGTTTGTATCTGTCTGTATTTAAATCTAACCATGGAGCTATGATGCCCAGTGCTCTGCTCCTACTGTTATGTAACTTATCTTACAATTAGTTTACTTATTGGTATGGTTAGTTTTATTATGATTATGAATTATTACGTTATTCTTTTTAAATTATCACCGTATCCCATATGAGAGTCCCGCCAACACAAATAAATGAAATGACAAATTTTCTTTTGCGATGATAATGATATTGATGATGACAAAGTGACTATGCAAAGTGAAAATCAAGTTTAATAGCCTTAAACATGTCAAATGATGATGATTAACAATATTATATTCTATCTACACAACAAAAATCTAGAAAATAAATCTAATTATAACAATTATCGTTTCTTCGTTACACAGTTTTTAATCTATTCTACTCTAATCATAATTTCATAAAAAGAAAACCAAGACAAACTGACTTCAGGACTTAAACATCCATCCATCTTATTCATCTTGTTTTCACCGTAAGCCTGCGTAAAATATCTCTTGCCTTGCGAATTCTTGTGTGTTACTGTTTTATAGATACACTTAAATCGGTCGGAGTTCAGCTATCAAACGTAAAAGCTAACAAAAACTTACAAAATAAGGGACATTTTTGCACAGACTGTACTCCATCATAACAATTGAATATACATAATATAGAAAGGCTGTTTGTTTTGTCTCAACTTAATTGAGAAATAATTAACTATTGGCGTCTAAACTGATAGTGGTCAGTCTTGATACTGGGCTGATCTTGACAAATAATATTTCCTAGGGCCTCTCCGGATTCCAGCCTGTTGATCGCCAGGATTGTTCCCCAATGCCCCATCTTGGGACGGAGGATGAGTAATCTGTTGCGGATTCTGGTGATAAACTTGTCGATAAACCGGAAGATTTTGTGTCGGACTCTGATAGTTAATTAGAGGTTGCGAGGGAGGATTTTGGAAATGGGACTGGAACTGCGTATTCATCGTTTGGGGTGTGGGTGGGGCATAAGTAATTTGAGTGTGAGGTTGTTGATGTTGTTGCTGCTGTTGATGGCCCATCATGTTGTAGCTGTTTGTCTGGTAGATTACCGGGGGTGGTTGTTGCTCGGGACGTGGTTGTGGTTGTTGAGGAACCTGTTGTTGTGAAGTGCCACCTTGCTGATGCGTCTCCAGGCGTCGCAATCTAGCTAACTCCCCCACGGCTGCAATGGCCGCTGCGGCACGTTCCGTGCACAACGTCTCATACTGCAAGTTCGTACATACATATTTTTATATGGTAACCAAATGTTTATAAAATATAAAATGGGACACTGTTGGGATATTGGAATAATGTGTAAAGTACGTACCTGAATTGCTTTCATCTTCTCGCTAGCTTCTGTGAGTAAGTTCAAACCAAACCATTTATTTACCTCGTCAACTTTGTAATTACCAACACCACTGCTTTTATTTGTACTACCTGCAGTAGATGATGAGCTTGCATTCCCTCCATTGGTTGTAACACCACTTTGGGAGTATCCTGGCATCGTCCCATTTGGCTTATGTTGACTCGGTATAGCCCCATCAAAACCAGCCATTGAACAATGACTGAAAGCACCTTCAGGAAACATGTGCTGGACCTGTCTCGCATTATTCATATACCGGAACCGTTCAGGATCGTTTGACTGTACATGCGCGTACGTAATTTCATCTTGTTTCACTGTAGACACTGGAAATGAAAGCCGACCGGTTGATAATTCTTCTGCCCTTCGATCACTTGTAACATTCTTTCTGTAATTGTGGTCCAATTCGTACTGAGAGGCATTGGTGGAATACACATTGTGGTTAGCCATGCCACTACCATGAGCGGTAGATGCACTGGGATACTGAACTCGGTCTTGATAAGTGGAATGTGAATGACTGGATGGGGTTGGTACCGATGGTTGAGCGGATGCCTTTCGCGAATTCTCTGATTTTACCGTTGTGTGATAATGGTAGTAGCTCATTGGGTTGTTGTTTACCGTTAAATTAAGCACCTGCTGCTGAGGGTTTTGATGTTGATACTGAGGTTGCTGCTCAGTGGTTTGCTGTTGCTGTACCCGGTACTGAAGCGCTTCCCTCGTTGGTTCTTCATTTTCACGCGAATATGTAACTCTACATGGATTACTCAACTGGATATGGCATGGCTGAGCGGGCACCATAGCCTGGAGTTGTTGGTCAGGCGTTGCTGAGGCGTAGTAAAACTGTAGTTCATTACCATTCTGGGCGTCGCTACCAACTCCAATGGCCTCAGCATATAGAAGACGGACCTGTGAATTAATAATTTGTAATTTAGTTATGCTACTATAGCAGTGGTTAGTGGCCATTTAAAAGCAAAAATCGTTTTTACCTTGTTAGGAGGCCCATCCATGACTCCTTCATCCCGCTCCGCTGTAGCAGCAGCAGCTGCATACACAAGCTGGTAGTTGCCTCCTAGAACTTGTTGCCCATCCGGACCAACAAGGTACAAAATCGAAGGATCGTATGCCACAATCGGGTTGTTCACTGACTGTGTTGATGCTGTAACCGGCACTGATGGTACAGAGGGCGTTTCCGCAGTAGTATATGTAGCAGGAACACTTTCTGGAAGTACGAACTGTACGCTTGTCGGTTTGAGTGTTCCAGCACCGTGATAGATCGGTGGTACTGCTTGTACAGGTCGCAGAGGTGGAGAAGCGCTTGCGATTGGTTCTTGGGTGGGTAAGTATCTCCTTTTCTTGGTACCAGCATTCTTTTTCACCTTCGAACGGGGTGACTTTTTTTGAGACTCTACGTCTGAGTCAAGAGCTCGGATGCAATCTATGATTGATCTATGCATATCTGCTTGTGATTGTGTCTTAGGCATATACGCCGGGGTTTCCGGTTGAGTTGGAATAGAAGCATACATTTCGGATGAAATTAGGGAAGCTTCCGCTAAAGTAATCATTGGGTGAACATTTGGTGTTAGTGGAACCAGTGATTGAACGCTAGTCTCCACATTTTCATGAGTTTCGCAAGGTATTTTGGCCTTGGCTTGAAACAGAATTGGTTGCATTTGCGCCACATCATCAAATGATGAAGTTTGTGGGGTCGGTAAGGCTTTCGTAATCGCAGCATTTGCATTACTCACTTCGACATTGGTCTCCTTTGCCAAAGATTCCGTGTCTGGGCCAAGAGTCTGAATATATGGTTGTACGGAATTGAACGCATCTGGCTGTGGAAAAGGAATGATTTTAGAGGAGATGGTTTCCTGTTCCGCGACTTCCACGTTGGAATTTGGGAGCTGAATCTCCTTCGAATATTCATCACTTGACTGCAATGAAGGGATACCTGTGATAGGTGCCGTGTTCGAAGGTTCTAGCTCAGAGTCCAGAGTCCGTATACATTGTTGAATAGAATTTTTAACATCCAATTTTGAAGAAGGCACAAGTTTTGAGGAAATAGACTCTTCGTTAGAACATTCCAAGTTTGACTTCTTAATTTGCTGGTCGTGTTTGAAGGAACTGGGCACACTATCTTCGGGATGTATTCTTCTCCGTTTGATGGCTGGTGCATTTGGTTCCTCAATTTCAATGCACTGCTGCTGGGTCGTCACACTTGGCTCTGAACCCTGACTAATTTCACACGGTGCTTCTTCCAAGGGTGGCAGTTCAGATTCAAGTACTTGGATACAGTTTTCTACGAATCTGTTAATGTTTCGTTTTTGCTGATCGGATAATTGCACCATTTCAGCAGAATTGGATTCATTTTCTAGTGCTTCCACACCTGAGTTACGTGCCTGGACACAGCAGGACATCGCATTGTCATCTTCTTCTTCTTGTTCGCGCTGTGACAATGGCAGTATTACTGCCGAGGCGGAGTCACTTTTCGAAGCTTCTGCATCAGAGTCAAGTGTCTGTATACATAGCTGAATGGAATTTTCAACGTCTGATTGTGATAAAGGCACAAGTTTGGATGAACCAGACTCTGTGTTAGAACATTCCACCTCTGGCTTCTTAGCTTCCACGTCGAATGAACTGGGCACAGATTCTTGAGATGAAGATTCAAATGTCCGCTTGCTGGTTGCTGTGTTAGGTTCCTCAGCTTCAATGCACGGCTCTTGGGTTGTAGCACTTGGGTCTGAGGGCTGACTAACTTCACATGACGTCGGTACTTCTTTTAAAGTTGTTGCTATTTCAGACTCAAGTGACTGGACGCAGTTTTGGACTGTATTGTCAACGTTTTCTTCATGGAGTTGTGACAGTGGCAGAATTTCAGCAGAGGTGCATTCATTGTTGAACTCATCTCCACGCGAGTCAAGTGTTTGGATACACGGCTGAATTGAATTTTCAAAATCTAATTTTGGTGAAGGTACAAGGTCTGAGGAAATAGGATCTGTTCCAGGACTTTCTACTTCTGCCACCGTTGCTTCTATGCCTTGTTCAAGGGAACTTTGCTTGCTTAATGCTGTGGTTGGCTCCTCGTTTTCGATACACTCCTGCTGAGTGTTCGTTGCCATACTTGACGCTGCGGGTTGACTAATTTCACATGGCGGCGGTGTCTCATTTGAAATTGACTTGTCAGAGTCGAATGTCTGGATATAATTTTCAACTGGACTGGCAGCACTTTCCTGTAGCTGCAGTGACACGGAAAGAATTCCAGAAGAGAGAGTGGATTCATCTTTCAGAGCTTCTACATCAGATTCAAGTGTTTGGATACAATGGTCCACTGAACTGTTTGTAGTTTCTTGAAGAACCTTTGACAATGGAAGAATTTCAGAAGCCATGGACTTATTGTTTGGTGCGTCTACATCAGAATCAAGTGCCTGGATACAGTTTTCAACTGAATTGTTTGCATCCTCTTGAGGCTCTTGTGACAATGGTGGAAGTTTAGCAGAGATGGAATCGTCTTTCAGTGCTTCCTCATCTGAGTCAAGTGTCTGGATAAGGTGGTTAACTGAATCGCTAGAATTTCCTTGCTGTTGTTGTGGCAATTGATGCATTTGAGCAGAATTGGATTCATTTTTCAGTGCTTCCTCATCAGAGTCACGTCCCTGGATATACTGGGCAATTTTATTGATATCGTCTCCTTGTTCCTCCTCCAGTAGTTTAGCAGAATTGGATTCATTTTCTAGTGCTTCCAGATCTGAGCTACGTGCTTGGACACACCGGGACATCGAATTGTCATCTTCTTCTTCTTGTTCCTGCTGTGACAATGGCAGTATTACTGCAGAGACGGATTCATTTTTCAAAGCTTCATCAGAGTCTAGCGTCTGAATACATAGCTGAATGGAATTTTCAACGTCTGATTGTGATGAAGCAAGGCTCTCAGAAGAGATTGACTCCAGATCATCCATGTCACTCAAAGATTTATATTTATATTTATTGTTCATAACTTCCAGTACCATTTCATAAACCTCGGGTGGTAAAACATCTTCATTTTGAGCAATTTCAGGGAAGCCATTGGATTCACTTCCTTTTTCAACCATTGAAGTACTAGGCTCAGTGCAAGCTTCGTCAATCGTTAAATCATCATCAGTGTTCTCTACTATTTCTCCTTCCTCTTGACTACTCTTGTATTCAATATTTTGATTAATGGATAGTTCTTTAATTTTCCTGCTTGTTACTGCTTGCTCATTAACTGATACTTTTTCTTCAGTGCTGTTAATTTCCTGCATGACCAATTCGTCCTTATTAGACTCTTGATCGTCCCTAATTTTGGTCTGAATAGTTTCAGCAACAGGCATTGTTTCTTCGTTCTCTTGGACAGGTGTACTAGCTCTTAAGTAGTCTTCATCAATTATCAAGTCGCCATCATCTTCCATCTCATCGCTGATGTCAAGAAGGTTTTCAAAGATAGGCGCAGTTTCTTTTTCCTTCGTAACGGGAGTGCTGTCTGTTTGACTTTCCTCTTCATGGATCGTCAATTCACCATCATTTGCTTCTATTATTTCTCCTTCCTCATCACTAACAATGTCTTGCCGAATTTCCGTAGTGGGGGTTGCCTCCTTTTTATCTTTAACTACTGGAGATGTAGATGTAGTTAAACTCTCATCACTGATTAGTTCTTCATCATTATGCGTTAAAATTTCGCCCTCCTCTTTATCGCTATCCTCCTCTTGAGGCATTTCAACTGCAGGTGTTCTCTCTTCAACCTTGTCAGCTGGACTACTGGCAGCAGTAAACTCCTTGCTTTCAATTAATTCTTCCTCCTCCTCCTCAATTTGCTCTAAAATATTTTTCTGTTCTTCGGTGGTGTCGTCTTCAATTTTTTCCAAAACGGGAGATATTACTTTCTCGTCTGCAATTTGGATAGTATCCGAAATGTCTACCTCGTCTTCATTTGGCTCTTCAATTTCTCCCTCCTCGTCGCTATTCTCTTCTTGAGGTTTTTCCACTACACTTGCTTTTTCTCCTACACTTTTCACAACTAGACTACTGGCCGCCTCACTGCTTTCAGTCAACTCTTCGTCGTTTTGCTCTAGCATACTTTTCTGTTCAGTCGCAGTCGCAGCGGTGCTGTCTTCAAGAATTTTCAAAGCGGGGGAGGTTTGATTCTCCTCCTCAAGTTGAATACTTTCTACAATATCTTTCTCGTCAGGGGTCACTACTGCATCATCACTTGGTTCAACAATTTCTTTTTCGTCACCAGCTGAGTTATGTTGAACATCAACAATAGAGGTTGATTCTACATTTTCATTAACTGTGCTACTTCTGGAAGCGCTTTCTTCATCAAGTACCGAATTTTCCTCAGTACGCTCAACTTCTCCACTAACGTCTTCAGCTATCTTGTTGTCAATATTTTCGAAAATTGGGGATGAGTCTTCTTTCTCTAGAGCTGAAGAGCTTTCTTTAGTGAATTCGACATCACTAATTATGTCGTCGTCATTTGGATGCACAGTTTCTTCCTCCTCTTCAGCAATAGTATTTTGAAGCTGTTCATCAATGGGTGTACTTGCTACTTCCTCTCTAACTGGAGAACTAGCTGTATTACATTCTTCGTCACTGACCAATCCGTCATCGTTCTCCTCTATAATTTCTCCCTCCTCCTCGCTCTCCCTGTCTTCAGGAGTTTCAACAATGGGAATTTTGGTCTCCTGTTTCTCTGTAACAGGAGCATCAGTAGAAGTGCATTCCTCACTTTCCATCAATTTCTCCTCATTTTGGTCTGTAATCTCACCCTCTTCTTCATTTGTCTTATCTTGAGGAAGGTCAGTCGTGGGTGGTGGTGGTGAACTCACTTCTTTCTCTGCACTTGGCGCAGTACAATGTTCGTCTGTTACCATTTCATCATAGTTTTCGTCCTGCATACTTCCTCCCATGTCATTACCAGCATTGTTCTCAAGAACTTCAGCATTGGGCATTATTTCCTCTTTCTCTTCAACTGAACTGCTAACTTTAGTGCTTTCCTCGGCAATGATCAACTCGCTTTCACTTGCCTGCGTAACTGTATCATTATCATCGCTCATCTTGTCTTCTAAAATGTCAAGAAGGGATGTGGCTTCTTCATTCTCTCTAAAGAAAGAGCTCTCTGTATCGCATTTCTCTTCACCCATCAATTCATCTTCATTGTTTTCTATAACTGCTGGCTCCTCATCTTGAGTTTTATCATGAAGAATTTCAAAAATTTGTGATGTGTCCTCTTCATCAATACTTGGTAGTCTATGTACGTCTGCCGCCAACTGTTCCATAAGTTCGGCTTCATCCACCTCATCGATATCATGTGGAAGGATACACTCCACACTATGATCATCCTCTTGATCAATTAAACATTGTTCTGATAATGTTGCTGAGCCTATTTGCATTCTACTTTGATCAAGTAGTGGAGGTGGTGAGATAGTTGATTGTCGATCTAAAGCATTATTGTTTTCCCTTCCTTCTGTCTCATCTTCTTTCTTTGGGGACTGTGGAGGGACTACAAGCTGAAGAGTGGGACGCCTGTCGAAACTCTCGTCACTAAAGTTAACTGCCTGCAGTTTCTTATCTCTTTCTTCATCCACCAGTGACGTCGTTTCCTGCTTCTCAACATCTTCAACTGCTTTACTGCTACTTGGTTTTGCTCTAGAATACACAAAATCGACGGTGATTGGAGGTGAAGGCGGTGGAGGTACACGTTCTTGTTTTCTACTTTTACTCTTTTTCGCTTTCTTTTTCTTAGATTTTTTCCTTTTTTCTCTAACTTCTGGCACGGTGAGATTTTCTTCAATTGGAGCAAGTGGATCAGGTGCAGGAGTTTGTTGAGGAAGGGCCGCTTCTTTTTTGGGCACCACTTCCTTTTTGGGTACCACTGGAGGGGTGGATTGAGACGAATTTTTAACCTTTGGACCATTTGACTGTTTTATTGATTTGCTTCTTGTTTTTGTTGAGAAATTTGATGTGGTGGAGGAGCTGGAACCACGTAATTCAACTTTACTACTTTTATTATCTTTGGAACGGGATGCACGAGTGGTGGGTGGAGAGAGCGGCGCGGTGATTATCACACGATTTCGAGACGTTGGGGAAGACTGCTGAACACTTGACGGTACCGTAGACGAGGAAGAGGTAGACACCGCTGCGTTGCTACCCGAGCCACTTTTGCTGGACTTCGGCGACAACTTAATAGGAACGGACGCTTGGCTGGATTGTCCACGTTCTTGTTTGAATTTGTTATGGAGGTTGTTAGGCACTATTCCACCGGCAGGCATTAAATCAGCGTTTTTAATAATATTTGATCTGTAAAATATACCAAGAAAAAGTTGAATGAGAAATATGCACTCAATTAAATTGCTCCTTTAACAACGCGAAAGACAGAACGACATGACAATCATTTTAATTTTAATTGCTACGAGGTCAAGGTCATTTGATTACAAAGAACCGTTGTTTAAAAAATATACATAATATTATCGAAGAACCATTCAATATAATTATGATTGACTGCAGGAACCATTCAATATAGGCATATGTAGACTGAAATACTTCCTCCTCCCCCTTTTTGATCGGTTATCACGCATGCTTAGATTTCAACGTAGTTCGAAACTTGTATGAATTTAATGTACGCATCTTGGCGAGGCAACTTTTTTTTAAATAATGAAGTCAAATCAGTACGCAGTTTCGTATGCAGGGACATGTGTAAAAACGATGCATTTGATGTAATGACGCCGTAATATCTATGAATCTATTCATGATTAATTTTTTCGAGATAAGTTTTATTTAATCGCAAGTTTGAAATGACCGTTAATTTTCAATAAATCTATTTATATGCATAGTTACGCGATTCAATTAAATTTTAATTATGAATGATGTGCAGTTGTTTCGGATTTTGTGCTTATGCGTATATCATGTCATGTATCAATGCTTTACTTTTTTAATCATGCTTATGCAATTCGTGTTGATCATGGTCATTTTATGAATTTTATGCATTTGGTAAAATTACATTTTCCAATATTTCTTTATAAATGTTCTTTTCGATCTATTATTTATATAATAATGACATTTTTTGTTATATCAATAATTAAGAATATTTATGAATTATGATGATGACTAACAATTAATACCAACATCATCTCCAAATTTCACTCTTTTTCGTTTACATCAGAAAGCCCTTTCCTTTGTTCCATGACAGTTTCAACTGACTCAACAACTCAATCACTAACAACAAGTACTGGATAACATCACCCTTTCCACTCCAATTCACCTATCATCTTTCTGGTCTAATCTATAAAAGTTTGTTTTACTGTTACTGTTTAAAGCTAAAAGCTACTTAATTCTTGTTTTTTTGTACAAACCATGTACTATATCAATCTTACAGCAAAGTCGAAAGAAACAAGTGACAAGCAAAACAATTTAACTGACCATTTTAAGAATTATTAGCTATATACTGTAAAGATATTAAAAACAAATGAGGTAAATGGTTGAAAACAAACTCAATTGCTTTCCTCCCTGTAAAATGTACTGTAATTAGATACTATATAAGAATACCAGTTAAATATTTCTAAAGCTGTTATACTATTTCTTTCCACTTTACTTTCTTTCTACATATTATATTTTGTATAACAGTATTTAGTTGTACATTTTACTAAAGTTTCTTGAACATGATCTTCCTTTTATTTGGTAGACATTTAAAGCTCTCGTTGAATGTACCAAACGTTAATAAAAATTATAAAATTAAGTAGTGAGAATTTGTTGAAAAAATCATTTAAAAAAACTGAAATTAAATAATGCTGATAACATTAAGCTGACGATATTCATGTTGACTAATCATCTAAAATTGTTTCCTACGTCTAATATATATGTATATATTTTTTTTAAAGATTTACAATTGATTGAGTATGTTACTTTTACGGTTGTTTGTTAAAATGTAAAGCTGTTTTCCAGCAGTAGTAGCAACGATAAAAATAATATTGTTTATCATAACATCATTATTGTTTTATAGGTTTCCATTTGATTGACCATCATGATTGTTCCATTTGGTAAATTCGCTGTTCATCTTCATCATTTTTGAAAAACGTCGTCTGATTATTATTTTAAATTAGTAGTTGGCTTCTATATGGCTATGTAGATTGTGAATATTATGCAATGTATCCCAACACAGGACTTTTTTTGTATTTTTTTTTCAAATTAAAGTTACTCCAGTTTTTTTACAGCAAAAATAAACAAAAATGCGGAGAGATTTGACTGGCTTTTGAATGATTCCACCGTGTTGAGTAGTTGAAAGTTATGATGACTTTCATTAAAGCTATTTACATACATATATACTATTTTAAAGTATGAATATGTAATTCATTATAAATATGAATGAATAGTTTTGTGTTACAATATCAACATCATAATTGTTACATGATTTTTTTACAGAGTTGTATATTTATATAAGTTTTATATAATATATATATTTATGTTGGTATGTATATGTAAATATGAAGTATTAACAGTGGTACGCGTATATGATTGTTTTGTTAATTTTTCATTGATTGATTGCCCTATCATTTTTTGTAAAGATTTGTTTTAAAACCCAAAGACAAATTTTTTTTGTTGTGATTTTGCATCTTTTTTTAATGCATGAATACATGTATGTAATTATATGCATTTAGCAGCATTGGAGTTTGTGCAAATTGAGGGGGTAAATAGTATGAGAGTGTGTAGTAGATGTATTTGAAGTTGCGGTGATAACCGATGCCCTGCTATACTCTGAAATAACTGTTGGTGGTTGATGAAGATGGGGATGGTGAGGAGGAAGATTAAGAGGTGCTCTTGTTCCTGTACTGCAGTCAATACCAGAAGCAGCAGCAAACAGGGAGGCCCTTGTCTGCAGCTTTTTCCAGTGACAGAATGGTGATGACCCGCTGAAAAAATATTGCATAATTTTTTGAAATAATGGTTTTACCAAGAAGAAAAAGTAAAGAAAATAGCATGGGTGAAAATTTGTGCTATATGATTGTCGATTCTGTCTTTCACGAAGATTAAATGAAAACATAAATATATTTGAACCAATGCTGAAAAGGGTTGGGGTATGTTTTTTACGAAGGGGTTGGCGCAGGTACTTACATTACTACAGAATTAACTTTGGAGACAGGGATATTGCCGAGTGATTGGTTTTTAGTTGTTTGTTTAAGATATTCAGCTGCAGCCTCATTGGCGAGTTTTTTAGCTACTTCTTTAGGTTGGTTATGTGTATTTTTGATGTGCCTGTCCAAATTATCCTTACGCCGGAAGGCAGTACCACAAATCCAACATTTGAAAGGACGCTCACCTAAAATTGTTGGGAGGGTGGAGATAAAGAGGAAATAAATTATTATTTAGAAAAGCTGTAAAAGAGTGGAAAAAACTTGAATGTTGGAGAGAGGTATGCATTTTCTACCAGAATGAATAACAAGATGACGACGCAGATCCTTGCTATTTGAAAACGCTCGAGAGCATTGGTCACATGCGTAGGGGCGCTCACTTGAGTGTGTTCTCAAATGCAGGTCCAGTGTCCATTTGAGACCAAAACTTTTACCGCAGTGATTGCAGCTGAAAGGACGCTCACCTGAAAATGTTCATAAAGTGTATGGAAAATGGTCAGTTGCTGTAGTTTTTTGGGTGGGGAATCACGGGATTCCTGTATTGGAAAGATGGGACGGGAAATTGGAACATACCAAATAGTGAAACGAAAGAGCTGCCTTTTAATGAAGAAAAAACTTTAATTGTAAGTATACTACTGAATTTGCTACATGAATCAAACCTTTCACCATTTGGTACTATTCCATGAAAGTTAGGGGTGCGTATATTTGTACCTGTATGAGTAATAACATGTTTCTTGAGGTTGGTCATCCCGGTGAACCGTTTGTTGCAGTAGGTACAGGCAAAGGGCCTTTCTCCAGTATGTATCAGGGTGTGAGATCTCAAAGCCTGGGCGTTGGCAAATCCTCGATGACATTCTTGACACACAAACGGTTTCTCCCCAGTGTGCGAGCGCATGTGTCTCGTCACCTTGCCCCTTTGATTAAAACCCTTGCCACATTTAGGACAAACATAGGGTCGCTCCCCAGTATGTGTTCGGAGGTGATATTCGTAGTGACTCTTTGCGATAAATCCTTGACCGCATTGCTCACATTTGAATGGCTTATCTCCCTTCTGACAGAATTCGTGGTATTTGATGTGGGCTTTGGTTTTGAACTTTTTCTGACAAACGTTGCACTGGTACATAGGAGGCTCCCCTCCTAGCACCGTGATGTGATCATGGATAACCACTGGACTTCGTTTTTTCTTCTTTTTTGGAACCGTCTCACCTCCAACACCTCCATCTTCAAGTCTTGTATCATTATCATTATCATCATCGTCGTCATCTCCCTTTGACTCATCATCCCCACTTCCAATATCCTGCATTGAATCTTCCTCCTCCTTGACCACATCTGATGGAGATTCTGCGGAGATTACAGAGTTTTTGCTTTTCTTTCCAGATGAGGAGGAGGGGGATGGGTCAACTTTATCATCGGAATGTTCTACTGGCCCTTCTAATGACGATTGCTCATTTGTGAGGGAGGTGGTGGACAAAGGATCAGTGCTGGGTTCCCTTTCATTTCCCCTGTACCTAGTGCTGCTGCGAGTGAGCAACGCACTAAGACGAGATGTGGCTTGACTTGAGCTTCCACTTGCACTGCTGCTTTTGTTTTCAGTACCTCCAGGGGAGTTCGACTTGGTGGTCGGCGAGCTCGTTCGGGGGGAAAGTTTTGATGTGTGATTTTCCCTGGGAACACCCTGTGTAATATCAGGAGACCCTCCACCACTAGCAATCTTGCTGTTGATAGAATCTTTACCACCATCCAGATGTGAAGAATCTCTGGTTCGTCTCCTGGAAAATGACGAAGAGGGGGACCCCGAGCTGCCTGGTGATTTATTTGAACTAGAAGATGAATTTGCATGAGGTATTTCTTTCAATTGTGCTCGTGTTACCAGTCCCCCCTGGAAGGATGTTGTTCCTAGGGTGGTGCTTGTGTGGGTGGAGTTGTTGTTGTTGTTATGGATGTTGTTCCTCATACTCATGAGACTCTTGCTGAAATCTGAGTCTTCGCTGATTATCGAGCTGTAACTTTTGTTGTCAGTTGCAGTATAGTCAGACAGGTTCACGTAATTGGGATTGGGATTCGTCAGCTCGGCCATTGCGTCGAAATCAATGGTGGCGGGATAGGGGTCATGTTCCACTCCTCCTCCAATACTGGAGGGGAAACGGAGACAGGAATCTGAATCAGCAGAGTCGGAGTATATTGAAGAGCTCTGCCTTCCTGTGTCATTGCTAGCTGAAGAGCTCGGCGATGATGATGTGGGTCTCCCGGAATTGACAGAATTGGCTCTGGAATTAGTTGCGGAGTGAAGTCTATGAGCAGCGGCAGAGCGACGTGTGGTTAAAACGTTGTGATGAGTTCCTGACGACCCAACTGACCCTGTAACGTCAACAATGGTGGGCCCTTTCCTACTTTCCTGGTGATTATACTGAATGTAGCTTCCACTCTCAACAGATGATGCAATGGAAGGGCTCATATTTCCTCCGGAGCTACATTGCGCGCACCCATCTTCCGATAGGATTATGCAACTCCGGCATTTTACGTGCCCACACGAATCAGTCACCTTCCGATAGTTGCTGGTGTTGAATTGAACTCCACATTGGGGGCAGTGATCATCATCCCCAGCGACCGCTGCTGAGGATGATGTTGACAGAACAACTACGGCATTCTTACCTGCCCCACCGACTAAACCGTTCCCAATGTGATGATTGTTAAGATGGTGGTTGGATGATGCTGCAGAGTTATTTCCTCCACGCCCTCCATATGTGATTGCTGGCTGACCGATTGAGGGTAGTGCGGGACCGACCACTGTTGTGTTTGAAGTAGGTCTTTTGGAGGAAACTCGAGGGTTCCCACCTTTCCGGACCATATCCGACTGAAAAATCGTGTGATGAATACCAACGTAAATACATTTTTCCTTGATTTTTTACCTTTTGTCAGTTTATAAGGAGTTCGATTACCTTCTACAAACCATTCGGTTATATTTTGGGGTGAAATCACCCGGGCTCCCATTTTGGTAACCACAGGATGATAACACTCTCTTTGCATATACATTTTCAACTGCGAAGTCAACTTCAGGACTAAGCATATTTTCTTTGAGTGAGTGGCGAACCGCTGGACGTCGATAACAGTTATCTCGGCTAAAATACCAGGCTTTATTACTTTTACTGCCATACGTACCCATCATACTGCTGCATACATCTTTTTGATTTTTTTCATACCTTCTTAACTCCATCACGAGCAGTGAGATATCGAACATTTTCTTTCACGTTAGATTAACCTGTAAAAATTAATCCAACCAAACTCAATAAAACTGAATACATAATTGATGAAAACATTTAAAGCTACGGACTTGAGGTCTTTTTTTAAACATGCTGCGCTGCCTCTTATAAATTTATCTCGTGTATTTGCTGCATGGCCTTTGACATTATTACTTTTTATCAGAATTTTACGTCTCTGATCATTGGAAAAAAGTGACATGACACGAGAGTGGAAAATGATTAAAAAAGTATTAAGTTTAAGAGGTGAGGCGACTGGTGTTATGCACTTTTGCATAAATTCATTCTATTGGTTTGAAATAATTTTGAGTAAGATAAATTGTAAATGTTCAAAAACTATTAACATCAGAAAATGATTGACGTGTCTGAGTCTGGAAGATTTAATTGCTCAATATTTTGATAACAACTAAATACAAAAAAACCAAATGAGTCAAATAAACTAAATAAAGTTTTGTCGCGTTGAATTCTTGTTTTTAAGATTTTTATCAAAGTAAAAAACCCTGTTTTCATTGGTCTACATTGCTTTGGTTGATACTACATTTATAATCATAAAGAGAAAGTATGGACAGTCGCCTCCTCGTCTCGACCAAAGGCTGAAAAAAATTACTCTTATTTTTACGTAACGTACATATATTATTTATAGACGATTTGCTGCATTTTTTATCGTCTTTTTTGAGTGAGTGACAACGTCAGCTCAGAAACCAGTATAGTAATAATATCATCATGACAAATAACCAAACGGATAATGTAAAACTAATACTTAATTCAATAAAGCGTTTTTCATTTGACATTTTGTCAATAATAATTTGCACACAAAAGCGAGAAAGCAGCAAAGCAAATAAACTATCGAAGGCTCATTAATTTTTAAAGGTGTGTTCCTATTTTACAACACATATAAAAAAATTTATTTAGTTTATGCTGTTTGATGAAAATGTGCAAGTTCCTTTTTCATTTTGTGAGCATGTAAATTGACAACGATGGGATTAAAAACAACAGTAAAAAAACAAAACATCGCGATTTATTTTATTATATTTTTTTATCAACACTGATATCTTATCAGTGTCACTACTACCTCTGCATTTTTTCTTCTTTATTTGGCATTGGTTGTTGAGATTGTGCGTAAAGCAAACAGTACCTACAAGTATAACAAGTTCCAAGACAATAAAAAAAGAGTTCTCATTCAAAATGCGATGCATATGGTTAAATTCAATTTACTGTTCTCTGTGGCGAGAGAAAAACTACATTACGATGCACCATCAAAGTGATTTTTTATTGATGATAATATTGACACAACATAAATATACGACCAATAAAGCTGCAATTGCATTTTTTCTGCCGTTTTTCTTCATCACCCTTCCCCTTCGTTTTTTTATGCATTTTCATAAGTTTTTTTTATTGCCAACTGAGATGTGGTCAATGGGTCAATCTGTCAATCACTGCATGCACCAGTGCTCACGTTGCATTCTGCACTTTTTTTGGTACACATCAATGAATGCCACCCACACACACTTACTGTTACAAGTAGCGTGTGGATAAGATATGCCTGCACCAACATAAAGCTCATTGCACCCAGAGACCCAACTCTCGATAGTAAATTTACTGCATTTTTGTGAAATTCCAAGTGGCGATAATATCTTTTCTTGCATTTATGCCGCATGCTACACAACACTACTGAAAAAAAAGTGTGAGATGATAATGTGTTGACGGCCAAGAATAAAAATAACATGAGAATCTCATAGGATGCCACTTGGTACACAATGCTGTTTGGCTGGTTAGATGATGTGTGTAACTGTGTAACAGTGTACTTACTTGTTTCAACAACAATATTATTATGAGAGGCGAAACACTAGTTACAACGCAAATCGTATAAAAGCAGTCGAGGTTACAAGCAAAATGCAATGCTTCTTACAATTGCATGCAAAAGGCGAAATGGTAAAAAAAAACTTCAATGAAAAATGCAATGCAATGTACACTTTGTTTACTTCTCCCAAAAAGGACATACTAGATTTAGATAATATACACGTGTTTCCTATTAAAAGAAATTGCAGAAATAAAAAGTAACAAAAAACGGTGTATCTTGGAACAAAGCATTCCATTTTATGTGTGTAGGCATATTTCGTGTGTTCCCATTCCAAAGTAATTCACACTTAAAAATTATATATTATTTTGCTCTGGTTTTGTGGTTTTATGGGAAAAAATTGGATGCGAATCATTAAGCACGCAATGCAACGGAAGAATGCATTTTTAATGTAAGTGCTACACGACCTACACACCTACGCATAAAAAAATACAAATTGAGTGCATTTTTTTAGTTTCCTTTTTACACATTCTTCCATGACAGTGTCAATTGCATATTGTAAGGTTACGCCAAAACGTATAATTGGGATAATAGCTTATTACTTCATTTTTGATAAGACACAAGGCAAGGTCTTCAGTTATAAATTATATGTGTAATTGCTAAAAATAGTAATAATAGCTAATCGCTACTTTATGTGTTACTATTAAACACGTGTTTGCAAACAGAAATAAATTAATGACTAAACATAATGACTCCATTTCCAATAAACTAAATTTTTTATCATCGAGAAAACTACATAAAATGTTAATCATAACGATGACCATGTATTATTATTATACAACCAATTATGGAAATATTATGCTCCAATTTCATGAATTGTTAAGAAGCCGGGAACATGATAACCATATACTATATAATAATCGTTAGACAATTATTATTGGTTCAACAAGTAAACAACTTTTAACAAGCTAATAATTTAGCTGTTTTTCCTTCCTTGTCTTATATGTGGCTTGTTCACTTGTAGATCAAAATTCAAAAACAACTTTTGTTTGCTCTTGTCTTTTCCCCTTCTTCCTATAATTTTATCGGATCGACCTTGTAACCAGTTTTAAGTGAAGTGATGATGACGATAACAACTACCACTTCTCTAACATGCATACAAATTTTCTCCGAAAAAATCGCTATAATCAGATCCGCGTGCCAGGTTTGGCCTAATTTCTTCCCGAGGAAAGTACCATATATATACCATCACCATGATCATCGTGACCAATCAGCCATACATTTATGCAACGAAACGCACTCAACTACTTACTTTATTCTTCCAACAGTCCTTCCAGAAAGACATATAAGCGAATTATACATATAAATACAAAGCCTTTATGAATATCTTTAAGTTTATTAGTGTAAAGAGTGATTTTATGTATTCTTCAGATGAAACCAAACCTCTACCATCATAACATCCATATATATCCATAGAAGAGCTTTACGAAATAGAATAGTGCGCGAACGTCAACATCAGCGTTTCTATTTCTGCCGTTTATAAGAAACATCAAAAGTAGAAGGGCATTGTATACTGTATATATGTAATACTAGCCGTATAACGATCATGGTGACGAATACGGAAGAAGGAAAGAGAAAAAATGGCACAAGTGAGTTTTGCGAACTCCAAACTGGAAAGAATGAATGGGTACAAGAAAACAGAGAGCGTACTGAGCGTAGTACGCGTACGTAGAAGTGCATTTTGTGGCCCTTTGCTTGCGCTGCTGTTATGCAAGTTGTTCAAATGGATGGGATCTATATATATAGCTTGCATGCATGGCAACGGTATGGTTCCTGTTGTAGGAGTAATATAGCAGGAAAGTATGCATGGATGGATGGATGGTTTGTTTGAACACAAAAGAAGCTTATAAACTTATAGGCTATAATTTTATAGTACTACTTTTGCTGCTACTATTTTTTATAGTATACTATTTGTTGATATTTATAGGTGATTGTTCCTAGGTATTCCCCCATCTTCTACATCATAACAACAACACAGCTGTTTTGCTTGCAGTTTCTCGCATTTGCCTTGATGGGGCTAACCTCGAAACGTGTCGAGAAACGTCCCTGACTTGTGCACGAGGCACCTTTTTCGAGGTAAGACCGGTACCTACTCAACATTTTTTTATTATCTTGTGCTACTTTTTCGATGAGTTGTTATAAAAAGGCTTTAACTCACATATGACTAACCGCTGCTACTGCGCACATTTAACATACACTTCTGGTGCGTTCTCTCACTCCCTCTCCTTCCTATACCAAAACCAAAACATTATAAGTGTTCTGATTATAAATAAAAGAATCTTATCTCAGAAATATCTATCGCATTCCAATAAAATGTTACGTTTTGTATGCCTAAATGCACTTTGAGTTTTTTTAATACTGAATGCATACACTGTGTACACACCATCACAAAGGATTTGATTCACTGTCAGAAGAGATCCATGAAGAATAGCCCATGTACTAATCGCTTTATATAAAATTACACCAGGAAAAATACGTTTTATTGCTTTTATATGATGGCATCATCCTATCATCATGCTTTATATAGAAATCTCGCTGACTTTTGACTAAAACTCCGAAGGTAAACAAAAACAAGGAAAACACTTGATAATATGACCAGTTCCTCCTCCCATTAAACTCTTTTTTGGCATGCCATTGCATAATAATCATAACTTGTTGTTCTATAAAAGCTTTATGGTCTCATACATTATTAAACACGCTGTAAATTATTGAGAAGTGGACATGGAGGAGGAAAAGTGAAGAGAAAATGCAAAGGCAACAAAAAGTTCCAATGGTTACCAATTAATTGGCAATTGGTAATAATACATATAACATGCATATATGCATGAAGACTAAGTGTTGCGTTGCGTATGAAATGAATGTAGCAATAATACATTTCATTGTCACTGCCAAGAGTAAAAAAGAGCATCTTCATGTCAACATTATACTCACTCATTTTTTTCAAATAATTACTACCGCCACAATAACAGCAGTAGCACGCACGACAGCTATCATGTGTAATATTCGCTGGTGCGAAAATGTAATGATGATCAATCATAATCATGTTTTGTCGCTGCAGCTGTATGTAATGTGCCGTACCATGTAACGCAACGCGCTCTTCTCCATTTGTGTCGTGTCCATTGGATTTAATGCATTTTTCCCTATTCAATCTTGTTCGACATCTCTGTATCACTAACTGAAATTACCTTGCCAATCTCGCCTCCTTGTCCATGGACACGGATAACTTAACCAAATACTGCACATTTTTTTCACATCAACAAAATGTACTCAGATGCAAGCAAACTGCAGAAGACCAGAAGATACCAGAGTTGAGTTGGCAAATGGGATAATGACAGTAAAAAAACTTGCTTTGATGTGTAGTATATGTGCTGCTGCTGCATTTGTCAGTGTGCGAAAAAATAAACTTTTTGCCACATTATACCACTTTGTACGAGGAAAGATTGAGTACAAAATACCATACCACAATCATCATCATCATCATCCTAGAAAGCATTAGAGTGAGTTATAAAAAAAGACTTGAGCGAAGCTTGTTTTATGGCCCAAACCCATCCCAACCAAATGATATAAAAAATACAAGTATATAATATCATGTATTTATCTATGCATGTATGGAATACATGATGATGATGATGGTGATGAAGAGTGAGTGCAAAGTGCAACTTGTTCATTTTTTCCTCCTCTTTATCTTTACTACTACTCCTCCAAAAAACTCCTTTTATTTAAACTCCCAGCTTGTAAATTGCAACAGCAACAGGGAGAAACAATAAAAAACAACTGGTCCCATACTCGATACGTTTTGAATTTTCTGCATTTTATCCTGCTTTGAGTTCCTACTTATACGGAGTCGCAAAAATAGATATAGTAATAACCGAGTCATAAACAAACCAGAAAAAATGGCATGGCTTCACATAATATGCGAAGATGCGGTGAGTTGTGGTTTCATACGAAAAAATTGTATACATACATTAATAAGCTAAAGCTGTAATATCATTATCAAACTGCGCTGTAGAGCTAAAGTTGACTTATTATATTAACTATTAAACACTCAAACAATTTCATCCATTCAACCAAATATACACACATAAAAGGAAAATGTTTTATTGTAATGCTAATTAGCAAAAAAAGGCTTGCATTTTCTCTGCAATTTTCTTATATGGAAGGAAAGATTGCAAGAGCGTACACCGTACACATCTTCACCAAAGCAAGTGCAAGTTTTTTTTTGCCAAGATAATATTGCAGTGTAGATCATGTCTTTTGCGAGCGCATATCCCAATAGCGTTTCAATTACGCCATCTTATTGCATGGCACCACATGGCAGTATATGCTCTATACCTGTTTACCCATTATGCTATTTATTGTTATTGTTATAACCTGTAAGTAATGGCATTTCTTAGGAGCCTACCTACCACAAGAGTACATGAATTAACGCCATGCTGGCTGAGAGAGCAAGGAAACAATGATGATAATGCGGTGCAGCGAGAAGAAACAAAAATGATGTGTATTAATACAGCTCAATTCAAGTTTATGGCCGTTTACAATCGAATTGAAGGTTGTTGCCGTTCTAGGTGGTTTTGCAGTTTTTTATAAGGCATAAGGTGACTTTCGCACGGATAACTCATTTGAAAAAAGATGGATAAGTTGAATTTTGAATGTGACTGCGGTACATAAAGTAAAACGCTCAAGTATCCTACATGGTTACAGGTCATGCTTGCACGGAAAATGTATAATTTTTATAGTCACTGCAATAAAACAAAGTTTTAATGGATATTTCTTTTCATGCAAGTGGTTCCTCTAATATAAATCAATGGTTTAAGTAACAATAACTATCCACATCTACATATTATTTTTGCTGGTTTTAGCACTAACTTGAAAGTATGTTAGATTTTGTGGTAAAATTTGCGATTTCATAATGGCTAGAAGACCAGATGGCCATGTCTGTTGATTACATATTAAGATTGATTAAATTAAATTGTACATTGCCCGTGTAAAACGGCCCAGGAGAACACGACAAGAAAACGAGATAGAAATAATTACTCAATTTTAGTTTTCGTCTCATGTAAAAGGTATAAATAAAATTGATTCTATCATGATACTACGCAAACTATTTTCTATGAAAGTGGAATGAGACCAATTGAAAAACGGAGGCACAAATAAGTTTGTATGTACAAGCGCGTGTGATGTAGCAGAGACATGTAGAAATAAATTATTCAGGTAGGAATACTTATAAAAAGGTACTCTCATTTTCTTTCCCTCACCGCCTTCCTTCGGGTGTCGTAATCAAGTTTGTCATATTATATTATATTCCTAATTTTTTATAAGTGATCTAGAAATGGAAAAAGAGGGCTTTCTTTTCCCCTGCTGAGCTAACAAGTATTTAAGTAGAATAGAGAACCTAAATGGTGTAAATGAAATGGAATGATTGACACAATTTATATACTTGGGTAGGTTTATCCCTTTTTGCTTGAACTAATTACTCTATTTAAAAGTGGGAAGGGATAATGATGGGATTAAATAATTGAAACGGATAACATTATTCATTCCCTCTCCTACAGGCTAATATTTTTTGAGCAGATGCTATCAAATTTAATCAGCTAATCAACCAAAATGCGAAAGTATGTAAAGAGTAGTGAATACGATTGGAGAGCAATTGAGTTTGAATTGTGTGTATGTTTTGTTGTGTGTCTTGCATATTCAAATTAGAAAAAGTAATCAGCGAAATTGTGCATGAGAATTAGCATAAACCCCTAAAGCAATACAACCAAACAAACCCAACAAAAAGTCTCTGGAGGAAAACAAAACCCGAAAACTGGGAACCCATACATAAGTAATGAATGCACGTAGAGTTTACGTATGCTCATGTCATTTTACCTCGGTACACTTATGCAATAGTTTTGATGACTGAAATGATCATATCATGTTCTTTAAATAAGCAATTCAACAACGCAAGACATGTAAAACGAGACGGAAGAGAGGAAGAGAGAGGAGGCAATTTTTCGCAAAATTCCCCAGTGGACTGGAGAGAGTGTCAACAAAGATTGTAAATAATCAAATTCAAATCCGGAAACTAGTGATATGGAAAGAGTTCACATTGGTCCCAAACTTCATCATTATTTTCGCAACAAGTTTCGCAAATCACCCCATGCATGTGTAAAACTAATGTACTGTTTAGTACCTAAAATCTTGCAAAAAATTATGCAAGCTTGGCACGCTTTCTCAGATTACACGGAATCATCTTTCTTTTGAGTAAATTTAAAAAGGGAAATAGGCCAGTCCCACAGCAAACTAGAAATACGAATGATACGATCAAAACCAACAATGATCATCAAAAAATAAAGTACTTTTCACTCTCTTTGGTTTGCCAAACTCTTTTTCTCCTCATCTCATTATCGCTCCAGTTACTTGCTTGAGAATGAATTGCATGCGAAATAGATGTTGATATCAACAAGTGAGAGAGCTATGTAACTCGGCGTTAAATATGTATACAAAGTAGGGTGATCCCCTTTCCTTTCAAATCCAAACCAAACCACAAATGCAATCAATTATGTGTAAGCAATGGCAAAGACCGCAACAACAATACAACTCTATCAAAAAAAGTGTGTGCTTTTTCTCTGCTTTCTTTTCTTTCCCTTTATTTTATGTGAGTACTATTGCCCAATAATAGGATTCACACTTAAAATGATTTGCATGCTTCATATTCCTTATTGCGTCTCAAGTGAGCGGATATGTGTATGTAAATGAGCCGTGTGCCGTTACTCTTCCTTTTAATTCACATAGTCTTTCTTGTGGTGGAATGGTAAATAATGAAAATTCAACTATTCCAAGAAAATTGTAAAAACGCAGATATAAAGGAAGAAGCACTACAACAGCAGATTATGAAGTAAGCGAGGGAGCGTGAGGTTGTGTAACCATCAAGTCGAATAACAAACCACGACAACACCGCCATTATCATTACTACTCAAACACCATGTCATGTTAATATCAAATTAAGCGTTTTCTATCTATTTTCTGTGCCGAATTGATTTTTAAATAGGAACGAAGCATACTTACTGGCACATTCCTTGTCTCATTTTTCGCTTTTCCTCTTTTCATTTTTCTTTGAATTTCGAATGAAGAGCAGATGAGAAGAGGAACTCCTTCACAAATGTTGCTTTTTTGTTGGAAAACGTTCAAAATGAAACTGCATACCATTTATTTTTTTAAAGGATGTGGATTATGAGATGAGAATAGTGATAATGATCATGATGAGGATGATGACGATGCTTTTGCAACCAAATTGCAAATTGCAATACCACAGTGTTCTTGGTTTCAAGACTAGTGCAGCATGTATGCATCCTTTCGCTATGCTGTTGTATTTATGCAAGTACATATTATTTTAAGCGAAACATTAAAAATGTTAAAAACAATTTCGTGCAGAGAAGCATCATAGCTTCTCTCCTTATTCTTCGTCATTAGGATCCAGCCATTATCAGAAGAACAGAGCAATGGCCGTGCATGGAATGCATTATGGTATGCTTGATGATGATATTCTGTTCATTTATTGTGATGCGCTGATAGACAAATGCAAATGCACATTATGTATGCTTTTAATTCTTCTTTTATATGCACAAAAAAGCTTAGCATTTTTTTTTACTGCGTCGGGAGTCGGGACTAAAGCAGACAGAAGGTGGAAAGACAGAGGAGTAGGTCGATCAACGTGCTCAACGCATGCAAATTATAAACATGCAGCCAGTGTGTAAATATGATAAGGGTTTTTGCCAAACTCATAAGGATGAATGAGTTGATGGAGTGTTTGTTTAATATGTCATATGTAAATAGACATGAGTGCATGTTATAAACCAATACAGAGACCTCCTTTTGTGCTCTTTATTCATTAAAGAAGCACTCATGCAAATACAAATTTAATACTACTTGCGCAGACATACATACAGGTTGTTCCAGTAAATATAAAAATAAGTTTCTGTTGATGACTATGATAAGGAAATAGGTACTATGCGATGATACAAAAAAAAAGCTTTTTGCTTCAACTATTGCGCCTCAATCTTGAATGCTGAGTATGCAAAAAAAATGCAGTCATTTTGCTATGTTGGCTGTATTTCATAAACAAGTGAACCATTATGAGTTGTTACGTAAGAAGAAACAAGCGAACACCGAAAGACATAGTGAGTTTAAATTTATACTCAACACAGAACGATGAGGTGCTTGGCGGTTAAGCAGAATATAGTTTTGTGTTGAGAGAAGTTGCATTCGCTTTCACATTTAATTACACAGCTGTGCTTTTCCCCTGTCCCCGTCGTTATCAGATTATCATACACGTATTCAAGCGAAAATCCAATAAACACGAATAGGAAAGGATTTAGTATTGGAATATGAGAGTATTTGTTTTTAAACTAAAATACATTTTTCCTTGAGAAAAAATGAAATATAGATTATTTTACTGTAATCACAGAAGGTTATCATGGCAATCAAAACAACTTGCAATATTAATGCCTTATCCCTCAACCTTTTCTTAAATTCCTTTCTTTCACATTCTTGCATATTATATCAAAGGAGTAGTTTTATGCAAGCAATGCATTTTAACAACACACACAAATGCATATTTAATAAGGCTGTCTAAATGGATTTTTAAAAAGTGCAAGGACAATTATGCTGAAATGTGGAAAGTAGCTAAGTACGTAGCAGCACATGTTAAAAGACATGACAACATTATAAAGAGGATATTTTGTCTGTGCCCTGCTGTCTACAAAATACAAGACTCCAGTCAAAGAAAAAACCATTTCATTGTTTTAACAGCATGACAAATAAGTAAACGTTTGCTGCTAGCGCTCTACTTTCTCTTGTACATTTCAATTGTCATGTCACAAAAGACACTTGGAGAGTGTGCATGAGTGTATGAGAGGGAGAAAGTACTATGAGAGGTATGTCCCTGTCACACACAAAATGCACACATCCTGTGTCCTTCATTATATCTGTATGTCATGCAAGCATGCACTGTACATATGCACTATATGTACTAATAACTTGAACAAATTTTTCCTAAAAAGCGAAATCCCTATCGATGTAATCTAAACCACAGCTTTGCTCACATGTGTGTGTTAGGTAAAATGAACTAAAGGAAAGCACACCAAAAATGCAATAAAACCAAGCAAGAAGAAAGAGGGAAACGGTGAAAATTGTGATGATTGTAAATTGTAGTATATATTATTCAGGTAATGAGGAGCTGTAGTCTCTTTTTTGAACAACAAGTATGTAATAAAAATAAGTGGAACACGATGGAGCTTTCTATCAACAGGGAATATATTTAACAAAATTTCAACAATTGCTGGTAAAATTACAGGGTATTGTGACTCGACAGGAAAGGAGAATTATTTAAATGGCATGGTTTGTTGCTCAATTTTTTTTTCGTTGGAGAAAAGAGAAAACCGAGTGGTCACAGGCATAAAATATTTTCTATTTAAAAGACAGTGCCAACAATTTTGAGTAATTAAATAGAGGAAACTCCTATGTAGCCTACGATTTGCTTTTCGGTGAATAAATTATTTGCAAACTTTTAAAGGTGGATGTACTTGGGATGCAGGTAGCAAACAGGGCGAATGATTAAAATGGACAGATAAATTGAGAACGTTTCCCTCTTTCTTTTAGCACAGTTGTGGCACACACACATATCACTTAAGCGGTAAAAGTACAGGTATAACTTAAGTAGAAGCTCACAAGGAAACACTGACACACAACCGGCAGCGCAAATGACAGGCTGATGGCAACGATGAAATTTGTATAAACTATTTTTCGGTATAAAGCGTAGCGGCAGAAGTAGCAAGAAAATTCTTACTTCAAAAATTACTCTCTTAATTATTTAGATTTGTCACCTGGTATAAATCCACCTTGGATGAATAGTAGATCCTGTGGTACTCTGGGTTGTTCAACAGGGCTGCATACCAGAATGGAACGCGCCATCGCCAAAGTTCGCGATTGTAGTAGCTTAAATCCATTTTCCCCAAAAATTAACCTAACTTTTTAAGCTAAATTTCCCTCTCCCCTAATTTATAAAATCTGAGTTTGAAAAATTTGTAAAATATCTTTTAATATAAGCTATCAAGAAAAAAATACTATTCTCTTAGTATTTTACTTTCTGAGATCCTTATCCGGAAAAACCGGAAAATGTTTTTTTAAATCTTTTTCAACTTGTTATAGTGACTTTGCAACAGCAAGGTTTATTTGGCTGGTGTCACTACTGATAGTAAAAATAGAAAAGCCTCTTCTACCAGTTAGTTGTGTTGTCATTCTGACAATCAAAACTGGAATGGAGAAAAGAGGAAATATTTTTGAGCAGATATATCTATCATCTACCTATCTATTAGCTTCCAAAACCTAGCAGATTCCTTTTTCCTCTTACCTGCTGCTTTTAAATGTATGCATGCAGGCGCATCCTAACTCTCTTGTTTCTGTTCTCTTTGTGTTTTTTTATTTATACGTTACATGACCTAACTGTGATCTGATTTGTAGTAGTGACAAGCCGGGACTGGCAGCCAGTCCATGGACAAGACGCCCTTATATATGGAGCTCTGACTTGAGGGAGTAGGTGATGTGAAATATATGGTTGCTGATACTGATGATGATGATCAAAACCGAATTTGACCATGCAATGCACAAAAATATGTTGTAACTCGCTCGATGACTCGTATGCAAGTGGCGAAGGCAAACTACGAATTGGTTGGAGCTTCACCAGTTTACCATCATCATCTTCTTCTGCCGAAGAGTTCAGTTTGGTATAGTTTGTAATGTATATTAAAAATATTAGACTTATATGTTCTTCTGATCTTGCTACTTCACTGGCACAGTCATTTACACATTTATCATTATAGTGCATTGCACAGGACACATGCATTTTCTTCTTGTATAAATATCACATGTAAGTACATATATAGCGAAATAGCGAATTTGTTATAAAACATCTATCTATTCATTCTCTCTCCCTCTCTCCATCTTTCGTTAATGTGTAGTATATCGAATCTCATATATGCAGTTTCTGTATACACACTTCCATCCAACTGTACAATACATGCATACTCGTAAAGATGAAGAAGTGGGGACTAGCTATGACTCCTCCATTCCTCTGTTCCATTCCAACCAAACCAAACCACTTGCATGAGTCTACCTACTATATCTTACTGTAACCCTTCTATTCTAAAGTCTTATTATCGGCTTGTTGGAGGAACTTACTCAACTAACTGAACTAAAAGCAAAGCAACTCCAATAATGTTCAGAGTAACACAGAGAAACATACATAGGACGAAACATTACATTTATTTGCACATTAACAAAACTGCACTTCTACTATATATTGATACCGAATACCAGGACCATTATATTTAATAGCTACAACCATTATTAGCCACTAGAAAGCAATATATACATACATACATCCCATATTATACTTTATGGCTGTGGGGAGGTATAACTATTATTATATTACAGTATGGATTTGGACATTTCGAGGATATGAACAAACATTAATGTTAAATATACATTTAGGTTGCAAAGCCCCAGTATACGTAACACATTTACTTATATATTTAGGCATGAAATATAAGTATACTGAAGAAGGAGCGAGAATGCAACGGACAGAAAAAAAGGATTCCAAAAAGTGTATGCAATTCCATGCGAAAATTTGAGCTTCACTGTATTCAGTGCATTTTATTCCCTATACTTTTATCCTCGCTTCCATCTAGTCACCAACCAAGCTCCAGTAGTATACTTTGCAGAAAGCGAACATCGTCGAACGAGAAGTTTTTTTCCTTTTTTTATACTGGCCGAGGTTGTCTTGTAATGCAACGTGTGTGAATTTATCTGGCATACATGTACCACGTACCTATAGACATCGTTTGCATGCACAATGCATTCCCACTGCATAGTATTTGCACATTTTCAACGTTCCAAGATAGCTATGCGCTTTGCTATATACGCCTATCATCTCCTCTCTCAGCGTCGCGTCAGTGTGCTATGCTGTTGCTTAAGCATTAACCCAAGCATTTTAAGAGAAGACGTGTTAAATGCAAGCTTACTTGTGTGTTGGGTCTAATGGTAGAGATGAAAATAGTGCAGCTTGCTGCACAAACTGCACACATCACATCTCACATCAGTTTTGCACAAGTTTAACGCTATATTATTAGAGTTTAGGAAAACCCTGACTGGCTTCATTCAGCTCAAGCTCAACTTTCCCAACGTTGCTCTTTTTAGAGTTAGAAGAAGCACAGCTTCGCTACAATGGTTTCGCGTTTCCCAATCTCCTTTTCTTCTTCACATGACGGCTTCTCCAAAAAGGAGAACGTAGGAGTTTTTTTGTGCATGTGCACAAGAGAGCATATAAAAACTGGTTTCCTAAACGACAATATGATGCTGATTGAAATAAGGAGCTTGACGATGACAGGGAACTATGTATAAAACACTGTTTCTCCAGATTGTATACATATGTTTTTTGTATAAAAAGCTACACATGTATAAAATATAAAGGCCACCTTTTCTCCACACTCTACTGAACTCTCACAATCACACTGCCAACTTTTTCTCCTTTTCGTAACCCATTCATTCCAATTCTGAAATCTTTACACGAGGAATAATACCTATTTATGATTTTACGTAAGAAAAAGTATATTATACATACATAATAAAAATAGTTGTTCCATAAATTGCCTTATTTTACTTCAGATGTTACACCAATACCGACATTATTCTAATTTTCTATGATAAAAATTATCTTGGTTGAAAAAATGGACAAGGTACAGCATCACTCATTTGTGCACGCAACCATGGTAATATAACCTGATGGAGAGAAAAAAACCTTGTTTCTAATTCACTCGCAGTAAGGGTTCTTTTGAAACCAATCTCAACATTCCTTTACATATACTATACCAAGAAAAAATGCATCCAATGTTGTTGGTGCATGACATAATGGATACATTATGTGATCCGCATTCTCAGTCAATCTGCTTTATAAAAAACTCAGGATGAATAATGGATTAGATTCCCAAAGTCAACTTATTTTATCATCACAGAATAATGACAGCGGTTTAGATAAGAGAAAAAGCTAATAATATATTATAAAACCAGTATCATTGTATAATTGTTCTCCAAAAAACCATATATAGATTTATTCTTTGCGAACTGTCTTTATCTTTACCCATCTTCAAAAGTGGATTCTACATGCTCACATCTGCATGAGTGTGTATGCATGTAATGTATAGCGTTATATAACAGCAGAAATCTTAACCAGCCACTCTTCTCTGCAAACTGAGCTTTGCACATAGCATTAAATAACTGATGCTGTATTCTCAACATATCTATTGTTTTATTTGCATGTACAGCATTCAGCATACAAATGACAAGAACCTAAGCTAACTTGGGGAAGGATTGAGGCGCACACGTATATTTTTTTTGCAAGAAAAAACCATGGTACATAGTCCACCACACGACCACAAAAAAATCTCTGCTGCTGCTTTTTGAACAGAGTCCAAGAAAAGTTCTTAAAGCATGCACGTCTTGCTTTACAACTTGTTATAATGTATGCAGTTGTTGCCTCCTTACCTATGTGAATGCAGACGTGCATGTCATGCTACTTTTATCTAAAAACGACGGAGAAGAAGGATACATTAGCAATGTCATTCAGAACGCCTTCGGTCGGACAACGGGTCGATGCATGCAATATCAAAAAAATGCCAAAAAAATGTATGACATGCACGGTTGCATTTACGTTGCATACAGGCGTGCATAGGGTATATTATGTGCAATACTATCAATGAACTTTCACTTTTTCGTTTTTGTCGGGACATTTTCTTTCGTGATAATAATCAGCCATGCAGGTCGCACGGATGCAATGTCACGTCAGCCAAATTAGAATGAATGATTAATGCCTTAAAATACTTGCCAATTTCGTAGTTTACAGAGTTTGTGAAATTCATTCTTTATTTAGCTTGTTTTTCGTTTTACAATTCACACATTGCACTTGAAATAAATTGTTTTACTAAATATTTCGCATCCTTACTGGAAAAATATTTTCCCATTAATTTCATGTTACAAATCCAGTCAGGTATCTATCTACTTACATATGCATTGCATATGTACATTTCCGCTTAATCCTTACAGTATACATTTACATAAAACAGGATGCGGATATCTTCCTAAATTTCGCAAGAATTTCTCCTTTATTACAACTTTGTGCATTTCGAGGTCCTGTAAAGTCAGTTCAGAGACAATGAAGAAATGGTAACGAACTCACGTCAGCATTTATTTCACTCCATAAATTTACAAAGCGATTCAAATGTTCCCTATGTCCTCTTAATGTTGTCACGCGTTAGTTGTTGCATTTTAAAACTCAAGTTTCACTTGTGCTAATACTCTATACTTCTCATCAAGCATGTATTCATTAAATCTTCAGAATTTCTTGCTTGTTGCTCTGATTGCACAATTGACAATGTCGATTTCGTACTACAAATAGATTAGCACCCCCGAGTATATGAATGGCACACAGAAAGAAGAGAACATTTTAAGTAAAACAAGTAACCAGCAAAGTAAAATAAAGCCTTGAGCTAACATCAATGTGAAAAAAGTAATTCATTTTCGATTTCTCTCTTCATTTCCCTTTTTCGGTTTCTGACATGACATGATATGACATGACACTTACTGATGAGAAATATACACATCTGTACCATCTTTGAATTTGTACTCGAAAAATACCGTACAATATCAAGCGATGCGAACACATGAATGAAATGAAGGCAATGGTATGATCTGATCAAAGAGAAAGTTGTGCGGTATTTACATTCTGGAATTCATGACTGCCATCGTCATCATCATCATCTTAGTACATAGAACGTGGAAATATTAAACAGTAAGTAAATAATAAATACATGCACCATTGGATCAGTCACTGTGTTTGGGCATGAAGAAGAAAGAAAAAAATGTTGGGAGTAAGTAGAACATGCGTTCATATTTTCTCTGTATATTTGAATATGTCCCCTGTAAATATTTGCGGTGTGGTTTGCTGAAGCTGTATTGCGGGCTGCATGGGATTTGTGGATGATACTGCCCTTTTTTCCACCAGCAAGGCAGAACCCTTTAAACATGCCAATAACAGTAAATCTTTCATGTGAAATTTTTGCAATAAAATTAAAAATCAAGTATACAGCAGTCGGTATTTTAATTAGTAGAAATTTAGCTGGAAGGAAGTCGGTGCCACATTTTTGACAACCCTTTTTACCCCAATCATATGCGTTTTTAATATGTTGAAAAAAGCACTTGTTTAGTGATGCCCAATTTTTGTTTTCAGCAAAACTAAATTACTTGACGTTATACAACAATCATCATGATCATCTGATTAATTAAAACTAGCTCGTGAGTTCCTTTACATTTACTTATGACCACTTCATTTCACTTTCTCCATCATGATTAGCATCAAAGCGATTTTTCTTTTGCAAATAAACAGGAAAAGAATGGAAAGTGAAAGAGTGTCAGATGACATAATGATGATGATGCTTCAGGGTGCAATTTAGCAAGCCCTCCAAAAAAGAGCACTGTCCTTTCGTAATTTCATACGAGTGGCTGTGTGCATTCCATAAATGTACATGTAACAACTTTTGCCTTTTCGCGTCGCTCTTATTTGAAAATTTAAATTTGCACTTCAACTCTTTTACTTTCTGTACTTTGCAAGAGCTTTGAACATTTTTTTCTGTGGACAGGTGTCCATTATACTTTTATTGCTCTTTTCACACACGTGGAAACAGAAGCAAGCATTGCAGCAGAACTAATTAATCCAACACCTATCGTCATCTCGCCCATGCTACTATATTGTGGCCAACTCAAACTGACACATTTTACTTCGAGTCACTACCACCACTACCTGCCTAGCGGGTTGGCGTCATCATCATCATGATCATCTCACAAAAAACTGAATACCATTTTAAACAGATTTCTTTGTGCATTTTCCACAGTGGTTCCGTGTGGTCGTTTCGTTTATTTTTGCCCAAAGCAGCAGTCGAGGAAATAGAGATGGACGTGCTTAGACACACAACATCAGCGTACAAAAGCCTTCTCGTATTTACCCAAACTAAGCAAAAGCTGCAAAAAAGATAAACTGATCCTAAATCCAAACGCTTCTTTCCACTTCCACATTTCCCTTTGTATTATCCGCAACTGTCTGTTTAAATATGCTCAAAGGGAACATAGAGGAAAAGTACGACCAGAGAGAGAGAACAAGCCCTGTCACAACCAGCGAACAAGTATAATAGGTAGTGCAATGTTCTCCGTGGTGGTGAAAAGGTGGGTGACTACATGGTATTCTCATTTCTTTTTCATCCTTGAGAACACACACGCGGCTCATTCGCCAAAAATTGCCGAGCATGCCACAATATTCAATATACACACGCATACATATATCCTTATTCCCATTCAGCAACAAAGACCACACCACCGCTTAGCAGCAACAAGGTAAATAGTCGTAATGGAGAAGAACCTAGATTTCAATACTATTATGGACTTAGCACATTAACACTCTTATGCACGTGAAACGATTTGGCAAAAGCACGTTATTATGTAAATAGCTTTTAAATAACTAACATAATGCAGTTTGAGTGCAAACCGGAACTTTAAATTCTATCTCGTTTGATTAAGCAGATTTTTAATGGAATCTACTTCAAAATTAATGCAAACTTTTGCTTTTAGCATCCATTTTAGAATGGCTTGTCTCTGACAATAGCGATAGCCACTTTTCTTACGAAATCCGCCTGTTTCCATAATAACTGGAGAAAGACAGGCCAATATTGATAATAATTTAATAATGATTTCCTTCTATGTAGCTTTGAATATTGATCCTTGAAGTTAAAGCATTTATACACAATGAGATCAAATATGGAAAGACAAACAGACATACCGGCACAAAGACATTAAAAAACATTATTGCATTCCTCATTCTCACTTGTAATTAAGCCGTATTAACTAAAGCAGCTTTCTGGGGACCCCAAAACCATGAAAACGGAAGGACATTCAAAAAGGTATTACAAGACACGCTTATTGCATAGATACCTACTCATTGTACCTGATTATTCAATTCCAAAATTAATAAACTCCGAATAAAATTGTGCAATGATCAAGCTCCAAAGAAGTTGTAAAATGCAAAGTTCTCAGCATTTACCAATTTCCCTAAAACATTTTTTTGACTGACATACTATGGCCTTCCATGAATTTCCGGGTTATGTATATATACCTTGTATGTTTAAAAAAAGGAAATAGAAAGAACATTATGTGACAGGCATGCAACAGAAAAGACTTTTGAAGTTAGTAGGTCAACATGATCGTCATCATCACCAAATATCCTTCACTTTTATCAACATTGAGCACGTGTAGCATTATCCACTTCCCCAAAAAAAGGAAGATAGGAAGAGAGAACAAAAATGAAAACCAGGGAATACTTATGTTGCTTTTCTCTTTTCCCCCCTTCCACAATCATCTCCCTTCTTGTCACAGTGCACTGTTTGCAAACTGAATGTTCTGCTGATGTGTAGCCTTGCCTTTCTTTACTTCCAAACGATGTTATATATAGTAAGTACCGCAAAGTGTGGCATGCTGCACCAAGTTTGAAAATGTTGTCATGTCACTTTTCCCCTTTTCCCTGAACAGGAGTTTTGCAATATGAGCACAAATGCAGCAACTTAAGATCCTAAGAGAGAGAAAGTTGACAGCTTTTGGTTCCCACTTTGTGCTTGGTGGTTGATCAATCCAACTACATATCAACTCGTCAAGTCATGATCAATGAGCACACTTGTCCACAAAATGCATATGCATATAATCAATGTCTTCCTTCACACTAGCGACAACACCACCATCAACTTTCTCTTCGTTTTTCCACCATCCCCTCTGCTTGCACTATTTTCCACTCAAATGGATAAATAGGCATATATATCCTGCTGTTGATTCGAAGCTACAGTTTCCCACTAAAGAAACATCCTTTTAGAGAGATAAATACAAGTTAGCACGTTGAATGAATGCAATATAGTACACGCATCAGAAGACAGGAACGTGATTTCCATGAATCCCATCAAATTCCCTTTTCCGAAAAATCAAATCAAAATGAGCAAGATGGCAAGAGGTAACCGAATATAGTATACCTAAGAGGTGAAAATGAGATTCCGAATTGACTCTGTATACGTTTTTTTTGCATTCATGGTTTTTATGCATTTTCTTCCATCTCAGGTTATTTCAGTCATTCAAATTGAAAAAAACGAATCAATAAATAAATACAATTCCACAAAAAACTGCACTGCATATGGCACATATCAGATGCTCGCTAGACGCTATTTTCGATTTTTTCATCTTCAACTCCAGTCATATGTCTGTATATTTAGTTTTCTTTCCTCAATTTTTCATACGATCATAAAAAAAACTTTTCGCCTGGCTCAACTGCAGAGAAAAAACAAAACTTTTCCCCTAACTTTTCTTTTTATATGTAATGCCACTTACAAACAGTTTTGCATTGTTATGTTTTCCTTTTTCTGTCAATGTAAAAACCAAAGAGAAAATTATCAAACCCTGCATAAAGGCCATTTACAATGCAAAAATTGGCTGATATACAAAAAAACATGCTTGCTAGTTCTTTGGAAATTAATAAAAGTTGTTAGCAGAATAAAACCTCACGATATTTCTACTAAAACGCCGACGACCAGAATCATGAAACCTGCTGCAGAAATACAAGTAGACCAAATAAAGGGGCTTAGGACTAAGAATAAAAGTGGTAATATACATAAGTATAATTACAAGCTAAGAAGCAATTTTGGGAACAATTGAAGATCATTTTCAAAATAAGTACTGATCTTATTCTTACGTCATTTGCTAATCAGAAAAGGAACGAAAAAAGTCCGAACATATTGGACATAAAATATTTGATTTCACGTGGTTATCATCACCAATTTCGTTCTATTGTACTTATTTTTTATCCATTCATGGATTTCACTTTACTGAAATTAATCGCACGAGCAGACACAAAGAGGAGGGAATTAATGAATGTTGTTGTTCACTAGAAACCTGTCTCTACTCCTTCTTTACTTCATTACTCTATTTATTGTTATCTGATCAGGGAGATTGGTTGTTTTATTGAAGATATTTATATTTCACAAGTAGTCTGTAATCAGCTTTGAATAAGATTGCAGTATACTTGTGATCATATCGATATCACATGACATAACAGATAAAAGACTTCGTTTTTCGTTGTTCCGATTTCCAAATAAGATTTCAATGTATTGTGCGATGGTATAGGAAATTTGATATGAGGCTTTATGCTTATATTTCGTTAGCCTACTTTATTATTTTTTCAACCAAAGAAACTCAACATAAACTTAGCATAACTTGTTATAATACTAGTTGAATCGCACTTAAATTAAGCCAATCCAGTTTATAAAAATTCGCATTGAAAGGCTATTATATAAAGTTTGGAAGGATTTACATGATATGGAATGTTACCGGAAAGGTAGCACATCCTACATTCTGTTCTGCTTTTTTGCCTAAGTTAGAAAAAGGATTTATAAAGTAAAGTAAATCATTTGAACAGTATCAGATTACATTTCCAGGAATACACGTGGGAAAGGTGGGCCTTACACTTTCAAAAATAGAACGCTTCTAACCATCATTTTCAAACGAAGTTGAGCATGTTATCAAAAGAAATCATAGGGAAACACTTTGTTGTTAAAGTGAGTATGCAAGTAAGCACATTAAAATATGTCATTGAATATAATAAAATGCAACCATTTTCATGAGAAATTTAATATATGCTTTGAGTGCACGCCGAGAGAGAAAGAAGGTGATTACAAAGTAGAGCAACGGAAGAGTAAATGTGTAATACAATTTAAAAGATATAAAAGGGGCATATAACTGAAACATTGTAAACTATACTGAGTTTGCTAAATTAATAGCTATCGAGCGATGAACACTTCAACACTCAATTTGTCGTTGCCTTTCGTATGACGAACAAGAGCAAAATGTTTAAAATTTGGAGAAAGGTTTTTGAACTGTAAATAATAAGTGCAGTGGTGCTGACGGGATCACAAAAGGAAAAAATAAAATAATGCAAAAGTGCACTTAATTTCCACGCTTAAATGGACAGAGAAGGGAAAAAACAAAAAAGTTATGCGTTTGTAAAATCAAGTTTGAAGAGGATGCTACTGCTATGAAAAGAATGGAAAACTCGTTATTTTTCCTCTCTGATCAAGCGTGTAACCTACAATTTCCACTGTTATGCAGCACAAAGCAAAAATATCGTGCATATATTGCGCCCATGTAGTTCATACAACCAGGATATTTTACTTTCATTTTTCTTTTTATAAAAACAAAAAGAACAAGGTTGCAATCACACTTGAGTGGCTTTGTTTCCCTTCATTGCCAACCCTATATTTTCTCCTGTGGAACCGGAAGTGAATGACGAATGAAGGCCGGTATGCTTTAGCACCTACCAATTCCGGTCAAAGAAGCCAATAAAAATGACATTTAAAGCAGACTTGTGTATTTTTTTGACATCGTCAATTACCATCAATACTCCACTTTAATATTGCACCTTAAACCATAACATTTTAAATTAATCTGGAGTTCCTCCAAGCCTACCGTTTCATGCCGTTCACGTCCATGAAAATTTATTTTACTTGGTAATTTTGCAAAATGTATTTGAACCACAAGCCTCCATTCTTTAGGCTCTAATTTCATGCCTAATTTCTCGCAAAGCACTTCACCTATCTTGCATAGTATCCAATAACCATAACTTCAAATGTGTCTTTTATTTGTCAAAAATACATTCAAAAGTCAATCGAACACAAGCAATTCCTCCTACACTTCAAAGTTTTTGTTTCTATCTTGATATACATACCTATGTATCTAATATTACCAATATTATGAAATTTCCAGTTTAGCAAGAATGCAGGTGAAAGTAGGAAAATAAAAAGTAATGGTAATGTGTCGTATACAACACTATAATAAAATAGCACACAAATGTATAGAATTCCCTTTTTGATGTTTTGTTGTGCCTTGTACCTATAATAACCAATCATAAGAGGATATGAATCAAGCCAGGAGGAGAAGCAGAATAAGCACGTCATATAAACTCTGTAGATATGCAATGCATTGAGGTGCAATGCCCTCCTCCGAAGAAGCAATATTTCCTCCGCGAAGCTTCTTCTTCTTTCTACCTATATTCCTAATACCCACGTATCTTTAGCATATTGCTGAGCGGCTTGCATTGCCATTATCGTTATACAGGATTATGTGTGGTGTGTAGTCAAAACGGTAGGTAGAATGCATTTTCATATCATGCCATTCATGCAAGTGGAACAAAAAAGCACGGCATATCTCTTTGTGTATATATTATTGTGTATTGTACCGTAAGCACATAAATATATGCATTTGCAAACGGCTTGTGAAATAAAAGCTTCTCTCTTTCACTTTAAAGCGTTATATGAGCCCATGAGCATCACGGTCATGAAAAGAAGTGATAGTGATATATGTATCACAACTATATACAAGTTACACAATGCCAATATATTTAGTTCTCCAAAATAGTAAAAAAATGCATAATAACAACAGAAAAAAACGTATTATTTTATTTAGCTCAATTCAAAGGGATGAAAACAAAGGGAAAATGAGAAAAGTTTGCAGGGGAAATAAAATGCTCTTCTGCTATACATGCCATTTTATGCTTGCACTTCCGTGTTCCTTTCCCCGTAAATGTATGAATGCATGTCATCTATTCAGCAGAAGATGGAAAATTTGGTTCATTACCAAAAATGGGAAATTAAGGAGTTATCTAGCAGTTAGTCAGGGCGATGGGAGCACCGATGATTGAAAGAGAATCATATTTTTTTCAGCATGTGTTGAAACGGATAAAAGGGTTGCTTCTCAAAGAAAATAATAACAAGAGACCAACTAGATGAATGACTAAAGACTATAATCAACCATGTTATTAAAAAGACTTCATTTTGTGTCATAAAAATAAAGATGGTAAGATGAATAGGAAGTTTGGAGCTCAAAACCTGGATATCATTATTAACATTGCTATTATTATTTATATTTTGACACATTTAGAAAATTGGATGCAAACAACAACAAAACTTTTTAATGAAAAATTGACAAGAAATGCAACATAATATTTTTTTATTTAGGTCTCTGCAAGATTGTTTCCCTTTTTATCCCTGTTTGCTGCTATTAGTAAAAATAATTGCGGTTTATATTTGCACGTGTAGTGTGGCTACCTTGGCATGTAAATAATTATGGGAATCCGAATCTATGAGGAATTGCAAAAGGATTGTTTAATAACAATAACGATATTCAAGGTTTGCAGTGTGGTAGGCAAAAAAAACGAATGATAATTTGTTTTACAAAATATGAACATCGTTATTTATTACACGAAGTTATGTACACCTTTCAACAACCACAGCTACTGAGAGTGCATGACTGAAAATTGCATGTAACAATGAAAACAGTAGCATTGCACATTAAACCACAAGCAGGGAAAAAGGATCATTGAGCTTAATGTACGGCACATAGCAAAGTTTTGACAGATCCATCGAACGTACAATGTTATTCACACTCACACCAGAATGATGATTTGCAATGCAATTTAATGATAGGCAACACACCTGAAGAGGAAAATAAACTCTTTTCAAAAGTTGCTCTATTTCTTGCTGCTTTTTAATGCAGTTGTTACTTTGATAACTTTAAGGAAATTTTTATGGTACAACCTGTTTTGTTAAAAATAAAATTGGTTTTACCATAAGGAAAGTTTTATCACCAATTTAGCTATACGTTGTTTTGTTACACAGTATTCAATTAAACTCTTATGCTAGTACCTAAATTGATGTTATGTTTATAATAAATATTATTATTTACAATCATCCATCATTAAAGACCACGTGAAAGGTCACTTCTTCATTTTTTTTGCTGGTCAGTTATCCTCCTTCATCAAAATCGAATTTCAAAATCTTTGAACGTTTCAGCGTACTTACATGCTACAATCAAACGCATGTAAAATCATTAATTTATCAAACTATTATGGTGATAGTGATCATGTTCACGTTGTCATGCTTCTGTTGAACTGAGCTGCTGAGATGATACGTAGTAGGAAAATATGTTTGTAGAAATAACTGAGCGCTTTTGTATCAAGTGGTGTTCTTTTTAGCATGTATCCACATTCCTGATTTCTCAACTCATTCTTCTCGTCATAAAAAATATAGAAATACATAAAGTTGAGTTTTTAATATTTCTCGTTATGAATGCACCTTTTCGCAGTTTTTTGCTCGATCACATAAAATAAATGTACGAAATGAGCGATAATAAAAAATGAAATTAAATATTTTTAGGGGCAAATATGCAATTAAAATTATACTTGAATTCGAAAGTAGTTATTAGATCCACCAGTATGTATCTTTGCTTTACTCGGCTTTGCCACCTCCTCCGCAAAGCATAAACAGAAAATGCCCGTGACGTGACTAGTTCCATTACTATTATGTGGCCTGTGGCAAAGAACCGAATGACCGAAACATAAAACCGAGAGGTTATTCCTTTGAAAATGAAGATTATTGCATAATGATAACGATGACTTGATAGCCAACTCAAGTCATATGGATAGTAGCGGCAGCAAGGCGCTTATCCATCTTTTCTTTTGAAAACGTGGTTTGGCAATTTCGTTTTGGAGGCATGCCAAGCGAAGCGCATAAGAGAAGCAGAGAGCCCTTTTTGATATCATTAAGTTGCCTCAATAATGCAAGATGCAGCAACGATTAAATTATGGAATAATGGTCGATGAAATGATAATGATGAGTAAGCATAAACCAGAAAATTGGTTTAGTTCAGTGGCTCTTGTTTCAGCATTAAAACGGAAGCCAGTGGCCTTGAGTAGGGTGCGAGTAAAACAAAAAGGGTACTTTGTACATGGCTCAATGAAACATACACACATGTGGAAACTGAGTAACGCAGTAATGGTAACGGAAAGTTGCAACATAATGCAATAATTAAATGAACCATGCAATTGTTGGTACTAATTACGGTTGCAATATTATGTGCCCTTTTATTAGATAGCGTAAGGTTTATGCTTTTTTGAAGGATTTTACAATTCTCAAAAAAATATTTACTAACACTTTTTTATAGCTTTGATCTAACTGTAAAGTTCACCGCAAAGATTTTGATCAATTACACATAAGCTTGCGAAAGAAACTTTCAGTTTCAAGTGAACAAGTACGTTTCACAAATAAAAATTTGATCCAGTTCAGTGTATCCGGATTATTTTTGGTCAACGGTTAGATTCTTTAGACTTTCCTTAGTATCATCACCTCGTGAATTTCCTGCTGATTTACTGGGATTTTTTTATTCTGACACGTGTATCTTCAAGGTTGTATAAAATGACCTACTGAACAATAGCTACTTATAATATTCCCAGCTAATAAGAAATTAAATTATTAGTTATAAAAATATGAATATAAGATAACAGCTACAAAGATAATAGATAATTATGAATCAAAATATCGAAATGCATACGATTGATACAAAGGAGGGAAATCAAACAGGGCTGGCTTTTATGAGCTGTTATGTGACTTTGTTAATCTGAGATAGGTCCATTTTTGTTACTTTAACCCAATACAGTTGCACGTTGTAAATTTCAGATTAGTCGATGTGAGTAATTTGTAAGGATTTATGAAACAAAATGCTAGTTATTGAAAGAATCAGATTGCATTAAATAAAATTATTTCTACGTAAAACTATTAAATCATCAATTAAAATACCAAACTACCTGCAATACATAATTAGTACAAATAGGTAAACAAGGAAAATAAATCGGGACAGACTTTCATGAGTTATTTCTTAATCATGCATGGTAATCGAAAATAGTACTGGAAACTTTGGATGATTTTATACAAGTGCTCATACGAAGAACGTATGACTTATTGAGTGAGCAAGATTATATGAAAGAAAATTCAGTTTCAACAGACTTATTATTTATCTTAAGTTTGAAATCTCCAAGCACAGATATTGAAACATTAATTTCAAATCCGGGTTAATTGTAATTATATATAATAAAATGCATAGGTAAATTAGGAAAATTCATTCAGAATAATTTTAAAATGCACTGCGTTATCATAACCATCTAAAATCGGTCACTTTCATCACCATATTCCAAAACAATGCTGCGAAAAATTCCTCGAGATGAAACAAAAATAAGTTCAATAATGATTCGGAATATTTTTGTCTTAATTTAAAGAAGCTGAATCAAATTAATTAAAAGTTACTTATAATATTTATTGCTAGTATACATATAGTTTATGCTAGTAAACAAGGAAGATTAAACAGGAATCACTTTTATGAGCTATTAAGTGATAAAGATGAATTTAAGTATACATTTTTTAACTTCATAAACTTGAAAACGCTATTAAAAATTCCAGAGATTTGATGATACATAATTTAAATAAAGTTAAGGTGCATCATCACTGATTTAAATGGTTGATCTATTGGAGTACCCGAGCCGAGATTTTATAAAATAGGTCAAATATAATAAATAGCGAAGGTACTACTGCAACCTGACGCGCGTCAAGTATATTGTACCTGTATTTACCACGTACTGTATATTTACCACAATCTTAATGTACGATTTATATTCCATAATATGGAATTCATATTAACAAGTTGTGACTTATCTTTGAGCTATCAATTGATTATAGTGTAAAGTGATCAAAAATCAGTTTCACCCACGCAGTTCGAAGTCCGAAGATTCCAGAATAATTTCAGCTATTCGTTTTAAGTTTTTAAGCAGAGCAATAAAGTATACTGTTTCATTTTTAAATCCTTGTTTTAAATAACCCTTTGCCTATTTTTTTGTAAAACTCGTTAAAATTTTGTACCTACAAGTATGACTTTTCATCTCTTTTTTCCCACTACACCACCCACTGAGTTTTCTTGTAAACTACAAGTGGAACAAGTGAACAACATCGAGTACAAGGTATACCTCACCAATAACAATTATATTCTCATCCGAAACAAACAATCCGTTTCTTTGAATAGATACATCATGAGTTAATTGATGAACATTACCAATTACACGGAAACGATGAAAAGGCTTCTAGAAATACTTATAAAACATTATTGCAATTTGCAGTATTAGTGAAACCACCATTTCAAGAAATGAGGATAACTCTCAAAAAATATTATTATCATGTTGTATGTTCAAGTGTTTCAGTAGCAAGCAATTATAACCATTTTGAATTCTATTGTGAATCATATCAGGAGCCCAGCTATGTATGTACTACCGCTGCAATTATAACAACATAACATTTACGACAACAAAAATAGTAAAATATAGTTATTAAAAAATTCCGCTTTTTTCAACAAAAAAAGTGCAGTAGTAACAAAAGAGTTTATTTTATTGCAACACTGACCTGAGATTATAAAGTTACTAACAGTTTAAGAAAAAAAATTGCAGAAAACATGATATGATTGTAGTTTTTATGCAATTATAAAATTGGGAGCATGCTGTGTGCTAGGATTCACTAAGAACCCGATTTAGAGTGCATTATAACATTCTAATGGAGTGAAACTTCAGTCCACTTCCCTTTTTTCAATCCACTTGTAATACTCCTCCACAAAGCACGAGGTCACCCTCAAAAAACACGAGTCTTTGACTTTTTTGCTTCCCTGGTGGTGAAGGTAGAAAAATAGGTAATTGCAGTTCAACAGCGGGTAACTACAAGAATAATTTTTTGTGTAGCTTTCGATTACTATTATACGATAGTAGGCAATAAAGAAGAAAGGATTTTAACTACATAGAATGCAAAGAGATGATATTTATTATACATGTACATAAGTTACATTTACATAGGGAATTTTGCAACAAAATGTTGACTGATGATAATGTTGACATGAAATGCATTCAAGTGACAAAAAAGTCGGGTTCGGCCGAGGTTCACCCCGTGAACAAGAAAAAAAAATCTCATGCTAGTTTCATAGAAAAACGCACATTTCCATTTTGCTGCTGCTCACGTAACCTCTCCTCTTTCTCCTCCGCTACATATTTTTACTCCCTTCCCCACAAACACGAATGCAGTTTTACCGACGGTGTATCCAACACAAGTATTGGATTAGAGCCGGTAATTCCAATAC